>JASAMY010000049.1:0-160060 GCA_030248085.1 Paralinhomoeus sp. GSCO2_6
TCGATACCTTTAGCCGTTCACGAGTGGCGCTCCAAAAACCTGGCAGAGAACATGAAAAAAAAAGCCACAAAATTGGAACATTTTTGGAACTATTGACCCCTTACAGTAAAGCAAGGAAACGCGTTATGGCGCATTCGATGCCCCAGAAGAAGGCGGTTCATTTGCGCCATAACGCGTCGAAATCCGTTCAGGCAATCAAAAGTTATAGGCGATCGAAAATTCAAAAACCCGCATTGAGAAGTGGTCACATATTAGGGTTGTACGCTGACGCGTACACCCTGATACACTCTCTGGGGCAGCGTATGGCCTAATGGTAGAGAATCGGCCTCTTGCGCACATGGTTCTGGGATCGATTCTTGATGGAGCCACTAGATCAAGTGATGCCCTTTCAATGTACTTTCTTGTGCCATCACTGCTCTAGATTACAGATGGCGTTAGCACAACGAACTTCTAGCAGTGTGATACTGTCCATACAGCGATCCCGACTGCACAAGTGTTTGCAGAACAGAAGAATTAGGAGATACCATAAGTGTGGTAGATTCAAAATTATCGATTCGTTCAATCGTCACATGTATTTCCGTGTCTGTGGGCGCGCGTGCGTGCGTGCACGCGTTTGTGCAATGTGCATACAGGTACATACGTGCGTGCGTCCATGCACGTGCGAGCATGTGAGTGTGTGCATTTCTGTGGATATGCACTATGGATATCTCTGTTATGCGTAAGTCCCACACCACTGTACTTTGTGCAGTCTGTCATTATGCAGCGAGCGGTAAAAACGCCGAATATGTGGCAGGCAAATCGATGGTTCCTATCGTTGAATGCTCTTATACAATCGTTTTTCAAAGTGGACTCCACATCAACTGCAATGCTCTTATACAATCATTTTTCAAAGTGGACTTGACTGCAATGTTCTACCATTGTTGTTTCTGTAGTTCAGTCTGGGAAAGTCACATATTCTCCTTTTTTGCAGCTGCCTGCAAATTTTTCCTTAATTTTCCTTTCGATGGACTTTCTCGTGCCGTCACTGCCCTAGATTACAGATGGCGTGCTTCCGAATGTCTTGTGCTAGTATTCATGCAGCTCTAGACAAGGTAAGGCGTCATGGAGATTGGTATGCTATATATGGGCCATTGATAGCCTCCTAGTGTCGCCCCCAAATCCAACAACAACAACAACAACAACAACAACAACATTGTCGGTGGTGATAGACCAGTGTCCAATTCAGGTGGAGAAGGTCACGGATCTGGGTGCCAATGGCAATCCGTCCTTGGTGAGTGCCTACTATGAATACGAGCTGAACAATGTCCATATGCTGGCCGGCACGCTGGTGTATCCCTTCTACCACTACGGATACCCTGCCGGTGTTGGTTTTGGCAGCGCAGGGGTGATCATGGGCCACGAAATGGGACATGGCTACGACCCCGGCGGCATTCAGTGGTTCGTTTTCCTGGCTCAGCATACCCGGTGGAACGCGAGAACAGGCACTGTTTTTGTTGGCCATTCCTACCATAGTACATTCAAAGACGAAATTAATGTTTTCATTGTCATGGCAGGACTTTGCAGTATCCTTGCTAAGTTGGGCACTTGCTTGCATGTATTTGGTGCTAGCATTCTACTGTTTACGTTGTCTGAATATGCTTAGCCGTGAAAATTTCATCGAGTACAGCGATGCGATTGCACATTGTTCTGCAACAGGCTTGGAGACGGCAGACGCAAGATGATGCTGGACAATGACTCCCTCACAAAATTCCTCGAAAGCCGAACGTGCATGAGCGATGCCTCCTACTGCAAGACAGTGCCAAAGCGCTGCAAAGACGGAGAACCCACCAGTGGGAGCATCTACTCTGTGCATCAGGGATTTGCGGACCAGATCGGTGGGTGCTGGGTCCATGGTCCCTGCAACTGCAGCTGCATTGCTTGCAGTGCAACATCATTGAGAATCAACCTTGACAACGATTCTCCAGCAGTTACCGTAAACCATATAATTAGCTCCCTATGATTACCCCCCTATAATTATACACCCTCCCAAGGCCACTTTGAGTTAATAAGCTCCCCCCCCCCTATAATTAAGCCCCCTCCCTAAATGGACCATCGTCTGAAAGGCACAATTTTCCATGTCTGGGTGTATGTATGGTCGCGTATGTGTATGTATGTACATGTATGTGCATGTGAGAGTGTGTTAGAGTGTACAACTGTACCAACGTGTCATTGTGTCAATGGCACAACGCCATTTTCCTTTAAAAATCGCCTCCACACGCCTTTCCGCCCCCCAAGCTTCCCACACATCGACACTTCCAGTTTATAAGCCTCCCCCCCTACAACTAACCCCCCCCCCCACACACACACAACACACCCCCCTACAACAAAACAATTAGCCCCAGGGGGCTAATTATACGGTTTACGGTAGACAAACAGTTGAAGAACATGTTTGGAACAGTTGAATGGGTGCGTTCAATCCTGGAAATGTTTCGTCCATGCCACTATAATCGCAAGTTGCACGTACATGGCACTTTGCACCAGTAGGTATGTCCAATGTACCGAATCGTCCCTTAACAACCAGTACGTTAGACACATGTGTACACACGCTGTAGCCCGTTAATCCATAACCATTTAGGGCTCAAGTCGGGTCTGCGCGGCCTTCGAATGTTCAACTCAAAGTCTGCGAAGAAAGAACTCCGGAAACGCATGGGTGGCCCACTGGCATATTTCTCTGATGAGCAGTTCTTCTACTTTGGCTGGGCCATTAACTGGTATGCACATGTGAACTGCATCCAACATTTTGTTTATGGTACAGAAGCAACAATTACATTGTTAAAGTTAGAAGAGCTGCAGACGCTGCAAAGTGACGCAGCAGTTTTGTTTTCATATGGCCCATAACGCCTTAGTGCTGAATGTGCAGCAGCGAATCATTTTACAACCAGTACGTTATGTGTGCACAACCTTACTACACACCAACACGTACTAAATATAGGGTGTTTTTTTAAATTATCACATTTCTTTCTTGAATAACTTTTGTTTCCTTTGCCGGATTGTAATCAAATTTGAAACACATATACCCAAGACTTTAGGATTTTGTCTGAAAAAAGAATCGTCGAATTCGGTTGAGAATTCCGAAAGTTATGGCGCTCCAAATCAGATGTCTCTTTTTGAGAACAAAAACACCATTGCTGGGCTGGTGTTGGTGCTGTGTTGGGCTGATGTTTGAAAATCATGCTATCAGTGCCCCCCGCTTTGTCGCCTCATAAAAGAGACGTTGCCCGCCCAGGCATCACCACGATTTCGTTCGTAAGATCTGCCAAAAAACGAGACATTTAATTCGGAGCCCCATAACTCTCGGAATCCTACACCGAATTCGAGATTCTTTTTTCAGACAAAATCCTAAAGTCTTGAGTATAAGTGTTTTAAATTTCAAAACAATCCGACAAAGGAAACAAAAGTTATTCAAAAAAGAAATGTGATAATTTAAAAAAAACACCCTTTACCTATATGTAGAAGTAGGTACAGTGCTAGACAGAACGCATTTCAAACTCCACGCCTCACTCACTTCACTGTACTCTACATGTAGGTGTGGACCAAAGTTCGTTGAAAGAATCGATGGTTGGCGCACTGACGGGGCGTTCCAAAACTATCCAGAATTTGCCAAGGCTTTCCAGTGCCCCAAGGGCTCCAACATGGCACCAAAGGACTATTGCCACGTCTGGGACAACTGACAAATTTATCAATTTAAAAAAGGCCAAACAGCCTCACCTCACTTGTCTTAAAACGATCGTACCGTAAATCCTCTAATAGTGCCCCGGGGCACTATTTTTTCAACCTCTCCTTACCCGGGGGCACTATTGGAGGGGGGGCTTCTATTATTTCAACCTAAAAATTTTGAATGGTAGTGCTAGTTTCGCTGTCAAAATTGCCGATTTTTCGGTGATTTTGATCACTTTTGCCACATTTAATGGTTGATTTACCGCTAATAGTTGCTGAAACGTACTATTATTGGTTAGTAGTAGTGTGTGTACACGATATAAAGGTACCTACCACTATACTTTTGCTCATAAAAGGCACATGGCACAACATACCCCTTACCCCCGGGGGCACTATTGGACGGGTGTGCTTCAAAGGTTCTTCAAAGGCAAGTTCACACAGTTCTGCCAACGAGGCACCGCTTCTAAACACAAAAAAAAAAATAAACAGCATGGCGCGCATCACTCAGGGGCTGGTTGCTGGTTGAGATTGAGACAAACAGTGTATAAATAGGTGATTTAGCCAAAACGCATGGTGCGCGCGACATCGCGGAGGTATACTGGATGGGCGGCCCGTTGTCCTTGCCGGTGTCACATGAAAATTTTCCCCCCATGAAAATTCTCCCCCCGGGAAAGTCTTCATATGAAAATTGTCACCCCAAGCCATGTAGATTTTCCCCCCGTTATGAAAATTTTCCTCCCCAAAAAGAATGGTGGAAATCTTTATACAAGCATTGGAATTCGTCTTTGTCCACACAATGCCACGCCAACACAACACTTGCACGTTAGCAAGCTCCAAATTATACCTGGAGCGATCAAGATGAATATGAGACAACCACACTGACACTGTGAACAGATCATTTACAGTTGGACTTTCAGAATTTTTGTTGGGCACCTTTGACTTTGACACCACCTCAAAAATTGACTTTTGTTGTCAATTTTTGTCGGGTCGAGGCACCAAGGCACCAGCTCGAATCCGCTCCGTGCAGTAGTGGTTGTGCTGCCGCTCTGCCATCTGTGTGTCACAGAGGTCGAACGCCGTGCCCACCCACCGCGTACAAACCGCAGTTGTTGCCGTTTGGCTGCTTTTGAAGTGGAACCAAGCTGACGCACGCTCCTTTGCGGCTCCGCAGTGAAGGGTACAGCTCCTTCAGCTGCTTGATCAAGGCAGTCGCCGAGTTACTTCGCGACTTCTGGAGGCTGTCGAGCACGAAGACTTCACCGCCAGCCACCAACGACATTGGTGTGCTCGTCTCCAAGATCCGTGTGTGTTGTGGAACACAATGGTAGTGTCCTCCATACTTTGCCACAATCACAACTGGATGCTGTTTGTTGGTAGAGCAGGTAGAAGAGTGCAGCGTGACCACGTCCAGACGGCTTTGACGACATACGAACAGGCAAATTTTGATAAACATCGATGATCATGGGGGGGGGGAGAATCTTCATAGTGGGGTGAACATTTTCATGGCGAGGGGGGTAAATGTTCATATGAAAATTTTCCCGGGGGGGAGTTTTTTCATATGAAATTTTTCCCGGGGAGGAAAAATTTTGAGGGGGAACATTTTCATGGGACACCGGCAACGCCTGGCCGCGCCGCGCAAACTTCTCGCAGGCGCTGACCGTGTAGGTTCCTTCCCTCGGTCGCTTGCAGAAGGCTCATGCGTTGCGGCGACTCTTCCTTCTGCCTTCCTCCTTCTTCAGGAACGCCCAGATGTTGGGGTGGACGGTCGTGAAGAGATGCCGGAGGAGGGCGTTGTGCCACCCTTCTATCGCGTTTTTCGGCGTAGAGCGCGCTCGTTGCACTGGCGCTGTCTATTTGGAACTTGGCAGCGCCGCAGCGGCTGCGTGTGCGGAGGCGGCCGATGTTTTTGCCTCGCAATAGGCGCAGATGCAGACGGCAGAAAACTGAGTGCCCTACATGCAGCGTGACATTGTTTGTGGACGCTGATGACAGCGGATAATGTTGTATGCTCTGTAAAACCACACACGTCCACAAGCAGCAAAATAAGCGTGCTTTAAAATGAGCTTGCTGAAAAATAAACGATCAATAAAAAGAAAAATGAGCTGCATTGGGCAAAGTGTCGTTGGGCGGGATGTCGCATGGGCGAATTGCCAAATGTTCCAGAACTGAAAGAACCGAGCTTCAACTATCAGTTTCTGCTGTGACTAGAGCTCCTACTACCAAAATAACGGATTCGCGCTTGTCTGTACGCAATCAGAATGATTTTGCTCTGTCGATGTTTCATTGTCAAACAAAAGCGCCTACCGTAAACCCTATGATTAGCCCCTCCCCATAATTAGTCCCCCTATAATTATACACCCTCCTAAGACCACTCTGAGTTTAATAGCCCCCATCCCCATATAATTATACACCCTCCCTACACGGACCATCGTATAAAAGGCAAATTTTTTCTCAGTCGGGTGTATGTATGGTCGCGCATGTGTATGTACCTATGTACCTGCACGTGGATGCGAGACTGCGTGAGAGAGAGTGTGTTAGAGTGTACTGACGAGTGTGGGTGGGCAGCGGTTTTTTCCCTTAAAAAACCGCAACGCAAAACCGTTGTTCACGCAGTTTCACACAGGCGGAGTGTTTAGATTGAGTGCGACTGCGTGTAAATCGTTTTCAAAACGTTGTGTACCGTACATTCATTATAAAACGAATTATACTGTAACAAACCGACTCCATTTGCGCGAATTTGGCGCGCCAAATTGAAAGTAGTGCGTTACGGGAGGGAGCTGCGTCGTTCTTCCTGGAAATCTCTATATCATTCATTTTAATTTAATTAATTAATTAATTTCAGGCAAACTAACATTTGTTTCTGCAGCGGTGCCGTCAGCCACTGTGGATTCGGGGGGAGGGGAGGGCGATACGCGTTCATCTTGTCGTGGTCCGTGGAACCGATTTCAGGGCGCCTAGAAACATTCGTGCACCTCGAGACCAGCCAGTAGCTTCCGGTCCGGCGCTCGCGCGACGCACAGGCGAACGGAGGCGCACGAACGGATGGCGCACGCAATGCTATGCGCGGAGTTTGCGTGCTTGGCGCTGATTGGCCGGCCGAATGCCCATGCGTGCAGTCGACTTCCGCGGCTCCTCACTTGGCAGGTCCCCTCTCGTTCGATTTTGCTGCCCGATTTGTTGTCGCTGCGCTGCCAAGTTTTTTTTTGTTGATCCTGAGGTTTGATTTTTTTAATTGATTTTCTCCTGTAAAATGGCCGCGGCCGAGGAGAACTTTTTCGGCAAGATCCGCCCGGGCTACCTGCTCGACGAAACGTTCGAGGTGAATATTTCTTTTATTTTATTGTGTGTTTTTGTTGTTTATTATGTATTTTTTTTTTATTTTTCTGTTGCACAATTTGATTGATTGGCTGTTTCCGTTTTCTTATTCCTTGCTTTGTTGCCTTCCTTGCACATAGGGCACTTATTCTTTTGGGCAAGCCTCTTCCTGACGTCACCTTATTTGTTTCAAACCTAGGCTAAGTCACCCAAGGTGATTTCTGGAGCGCCTCGCTGCCTAACTTGTTGATTTTTTTGGGGGGATAAGGGGCGACGCCCCATGCCATAACCCATCCAATCTCCATGACGCCTTCCCGTCTAGAGGCGTTAGCAAGAGACATTCGGAAGAACGCCATCTGTAATCTAGGGCAGCGACGGCACGAGAAGGTCCATTGAGAGGGAAAGACTTGTTGTGTTTTTTTTTTTGTGGTTCCATCAAGAGTCGAACCCGGAACCGCGCGCCAAGCGGCCGATTCTCTACCACTAACCATACGCTGCCCCACGGTTGCCTTGCCTGCATGGCATTGTTTTCCGCCCCCCCCCCCCCCCCCCGGTGGCTTTCGTTCTAGCTAGAACCTAGCTAGAGTGTCTGTCTACTACCCATCCCTCGGTGCTCTGATGCCCATTTTTCTCGCTTTGTTGACTGTTTTTTGTCTGCCGCGCTGCGCACATACCGTAATGTAAAAATAATAAATAGCGTAATTGTAATGTTATGCAATGCAATGGGGGGTGGTGGGCAGGGTCGACGACGCTACTAATTTAGCGCTTGTCCTCACGCGTATTATTAGGTGACGACGTGTCGTTTTGAGCGTACGCACCGTAGACGCGTACGTACTGCTTCTTTCTTCTGAATATCTGGCGTTAACTTAACTAATTAATTGGTTAGTGAATTAATTAATTAATTATAGGTGGGCGACTTGCTGGGGGCGGGTGTCTTCGGCATGGTGTGGAAAGCGACCACGATCCAGCCGCTCGTCAAGGAGGACGGCGGCGTGTTGGCCGCCGGGTCGGTTGACCATGCGCACGCACGCACGCCCGCACGCACCGGCACGCACGCACGTACGCACGCACCGGCACGCACGCACGCACGCACGCACGCACGCACGCACCGGCACGCACGCCCGCACCGGCACGCACGCAAGGGCGGTCTGACTGCTTCAGCAGCAAGGTGGCGCTCAAGGCGACGGTGTACAGGGGCGACGGCCAGGGACACGGCGAGGCGGAGCTGACGAGGGAGCTCGAGGTGCTGCGCGCCCTCCGCCAGCGCCGTCTCGACTCGCAGTCGCAGGTCCGCGTTCCTTTCTTTTCTGTTTTCTTTCACTGGGTGGGGGGAGGGGAGAGGGGTCTGCTTTCTGCCGTGTCGGGTTTCGTTGGTGTCTGTCGATGGTCTTTCTTCCACTGAAGAAGGCCCACTCCATTTACAGGGCGTGTTCGTGGTGCGTCAGCTGCCCGGCCTCCGCTACTACGCGTCGAAGCTGCTGGGCGCCAATCTGGACGCGCTCCGGCGCCAGCAGCCCCAAGGACGCCTGCCGCTGCCCACCGCCCTGCGCGTCATGCCGTTCCTGCTGAGCGCCGTCCAGGTTCGAGCCGTACATCGGCACGCACGCACGCACGCGGCCGCACGCACTCTCGCACGCAGGCACGCACGCACTCTCGCACGCCCGCACGCACGCACGCACGCACGCCCGCCCGCACGCACGCACGTCGGCACGCACGCACGCGGCCGCGTTGCAGAGCGTGCACGAGGCGGGCTTCGTGCACGCGGACGTCAAGGCCGACAACTTCTTGTCGGCTGGCGAGGGCGAGCACACCATCTTCCTGGTCGACCACGGCCTGGCCCAGCCGGTCGGTGGCGGCGGCGGCGGCGGCGTGCGCGGCCACCCGGCCTACGCGTCTCTGCGCCTGCACGCCGGCGCGGCGGCGACGCGCGTCGACGACCTCGTCGCGCTCGGATACGTCGCGGTCGAGCTGGCCGTTGGCCGTCTTCCCTGGGCTGACCTCCGCGACGACGCCGACATCGTCGCCCTCAAGCGCGCCCACCCGCTGCTGGTACGCTCCTTGTTTGTGTGTGTGTGTGTCCGTGTGTGTGTGTGCGTGCGTGTGTGCGTGTGTGTGTGCGTGCGTGCGTGTGTGTGTGTGTGCGTGCGTGTGTGTGTGTGTGTGTGCGTGTGTGTGTGTGCGTGTGTGTGTGTGTGCGTGTGTGTGTGCGTGTGTGTGTGTGTGTGTGTGTGTGTGTCACAATCGACCGCTGCGTGTGAGATCATGATGAGACCCAGTCAGCCCGATCCTGGAGGGATCCTATGATTTCTGCCCAGACATCCCGGACTGGGAATGGGACAACTAGGCGCCGCCGACTAGGCGCCGGCCAACTGGGCGCCGCCCAACTAGGCGCCAGGCCATCATGAGCCAACTAGGCGCCCGCCCAAATAGGCGCCAGGTGGACTGGCCTAACTAGGCGTCATACACACCGATATGATCGTGTAACCAAATACAAGGGAATCACATGTTATGACAAGTGGCGTGCAATCCGTCAGTTGCTTGCGTTGTCCACTTCGCTACTTTCTTCTATGTTGTCTGATTCGTCGTCAGCCTATCGGCTTGCCGAAAACATCTACCTATATACGTCCATCGACAGTAGTGCAGCAGTGCGCTGTGGCCCGCTGGTGGGACAAGCGCACCTCACGCCACTAGCTGTGGTTGACGATGAAATGATGAAGTTATATGCAGCGTTATGGGCAGTATAGACGTCACGCACGGTAGGAGGCATCTAGGAAGGAATATAAAATGCGAAATGGTATAGCAATAGAGAATGAATCTTGCAACAAGCCATCTGCAAGCCTAAAAAATTAAAATAAATTAGCGAAGTAAATAACAATTATTTCCCGTCTGGCAGAGCCAATTCTTGTTTCGGGCCCTACCGTTGACAAGAATTGGCTGTCCACAGGGGGGCCCTCGTCAGAACGAGCCCTGTGGATCAGATACGTACGCGCGTGGTCCGGTAACCAATATCCAAAGCATCCAGATGAATTGACCGCCCACGTAGTGGTAGCAATCCTTGAGGGGAAACATGAGACGTAGGGCAAAGGCCGAACCGCTGCAGTGGGACTGGAAGCAGTAGAGTAGACAGTGTACCTAGACGTGGGCCCCATCTAGTATTGTAAAACATTTATGTAAAACATTGTATTGAACATTACTGTCCATGTATGCATAACGAACCACTTCAAAATTGAATAGATCCGTTTTCTGGAAGACAGAAGAATTTACAATTCCAGTGACTGCATTTATATGCAAATCCAAATCCAAAAAAGGAACATTCTGCCCGGAACCAGTGATTTCCAGAGTAAGAGATTCATGATAGATATTGTCCATAAAAGGCTTCACATCCCGTTTATTGAGCACCAAAATGTCATCCACATACCTACAAATCTTTAGGCCATGATGCACGTATTTTTTACAATAATTAAACTCCATCATGGACAAAGTTAAATCGGCCAATAAAGGAGAGGCGTTTCCCCCCATAGGGACGCCCTTGATCTGACGGAATGGAACACCAGCAAAAACAACGAACGTTTCATGCAGCACAGTGGCAATTAAATCCTTAACATCGATTTTTGAGTAGCATTTGCCATAACCCTCATTGACAAATTTACAGAAGCCGTTGCTCCCCACAGACAAATAGTCTTTCTTGGCATTACTAAAACACATATCAACCAATTGGTAAAGATTGGACTGGATGACATTATGAGGCAAATTAGTAAACAATGTAGCAAAATCCGCAGTGACCAAGTACTCCACTGCGTTTTTCTGCTGGAGAAACTGCAAAGCCTTGTATGGGGAAGTTGTCTCACTGGGGATGTTGTCGCACAACTAGAGGATAGTACCCACAGATCTCGGAGGCAGATTGGGAGAGAGCTAGCGCCCCAAATAGTGGAGAGGGACACACTACATACGCTACACTACACTACTACGTGTGGATGAAGAGCTTACGGGGGGCAGGCCTTTGAGGCGAACCGAGGCGCTCCCAGACACAACCGAGAAATACCAGGACGGGTAACCTTGGCCGCAGTGTGTGGCTCGAGTTCAGGTGGCCGTTCAGGCTCTCGACAGCGTTGTGCGTGAACCGTGTGTTGGGTCCTCCTCCCTCGAACCATAACTGGCGCTTGGAGACGAGCCACTCCGTGTCCATGTACTGGATAATGGATTGTACTGAAATTTTAGGACAACAAACGGCAGACCATTGGCTACCACCGTTCCAAATTTCAGCCAAAGAGACCTACCACAGCTCAAGTTATTCGCCGACAAATTTGGGACATATAAAAAAGCCCTGTATAATACTACAATAACATTCAGATAAGTCTGATCTGACGCTTATGGTGTAAAGCATTAACGGCCTAAAACAAGTGGGCGCCTAGTTTAACCGTCCATGGGGCGCCTAGATGGGCAGGCGCCTACTTGGCTGGCGCCTAGTTGGGCGGCGCCCAGTTGGCCGGTGTCGTGCAAAATAATGGGGGTGCAAAATAAAGGGGGTCCCCCATTATTTTGCAAAGGAGCACTGCAAAATAAAGGGGGTCACTGCAAAATAATGGTGGGCATTGTAAAATAATGGGGGTCCGAATAAACTGCCGCTGTCCAGCTGGATTGTTTGTTTTCTTTTTTTTTGCCATGCGTTTGGTCACGTGGGATGCAGATGCAGCCATTCCAGTGAAGATAACCAGTGCACGCACTGTTCATCCATAGCAAGCCTGGTCGGTGACCATAGACATGATTAAATCATACTAAGTGCGCGTCCTGTGGTTTTACTACCCTACGCACACGCTCGCTGAACGTGTTATGAAGATTGACCGCAGTGGTACCGCTATGGAACCTTGTGATCACCCTAGCGAAGCCGAATCTGTGCTTGCTCAGCGTGCTCTCGCCATGCACGCGTACCATGCACCCACCCCACCCCACCCCACCCTACCAACTCGGGTCAAATCGTCATTCGTCACTCCAGACTCCCCTTCCCAGTCGTCAGATTATACAAACACATTTGCAATGGGAGAGTACGGCGGCTTTTCGGCAGAGAAATATCATGGCATTTATTCATTCATTTCTAATTGCCTCACCGCACATGTACAGCATGTGTAGCTCCTCTGTGAGTGAGACTGTTGCGCTATCATTGAAAGTGGTACAAGCGAGCACTGCGCTAAGGCGTGTTGTTTGTGAGTTGATGTGGCACATTGCGTTGGATTTGTTGCTCAGTATCCATTGCGAATAATATCCGAATAAAATTGTTTGACTGTAATTCGGACCCCCATTATTTTGCAACGTCCCCCATTATTTTGTAGTGACCCCCTTTATTTTGCAGTGCTCCTTTGCAAAATAATGGGGGACCCCCTTTATTTTGCACCCCCATTATTTTGCACTTCACCGGCACCTAGTCGGCGGCGCCTAGTTGTCCTAGACCGTCCCGGACTATGTCCATCTATGCTCCCTTAACGGGCCCTTTAATAATTGTCACGGCCGCCTGGTTGGTTCCGCTCTCGCTGCAGGCACGCCCCCTCTCTGCCGCGCCCTTCTCTGCCGAAAGCCGGTTTGGGCACCCTCCCCCCCCCCTGGGACGTTGGGGTTCATTTCAGTGTTATGATGAGACCCTGAAACAACCAAATGGCTGTATTTAGACCCTGTTATGACATCAAGTACCGATTTAGACGCTGTTTTTGGTGAAACATTTGTACCAAAGGGACCCCCTACCCAACTTGTGCGCAGACCTGGGTCTTGGGTAGTTTCATGAGTTTTCCTGAAGACTCTCAAGAACGGTGTACCTACCTATCTAAGATGGAAAATTAAATAGATTGTTTCGGTTCTGCGTTCTTCTCCGTGTTTGTGACCATAAAACACCAAAATACCTACGCTTTTTGGGCGTCCCGTTGTCGACCAAAAATGCATAGCCCGCTATCTGAACGCTATTTCGGTGCATCATTTTACATTCTTGACATCTACCCTACCCAGAGGAGGGGGCGGCTATTTGTAGGGTATACGGTGTATGCGAATGCAAATCGAAATGGGTGTGTTAGCCCAGTAGTCTAAGCACTCCCCCGAAGGTCGGCAAGGTGGCCTAGTGGTAGAGATTGGGACTCATGATCGCAAGGTCCTGGGTTCAATTCTCGAGGGACCCACTATTGAGAACTTTTCTTTCAGTGGATTTTTCTCTGGTCATCCTTGCCGTAGAACATATGTGGCGTTCTTCTTTTGTGTCTGTAGCGGCCCTCGTGGCCACTATGCGTTCCTCAGACCGAATGACGTCATTTGTGTGCTGGGACATGTTAGTCAGAGCCGTCTGGAGAGCAGGTTGGTCTCCTCTGGGAGCTGTATGTCCTGGGCGTCCCTTGAGCTGCCGGCCAGAGGAACCAACCCGGCGGCAGTGACAATTCCGGCCCGTTAGGGGAGCCAGCCCCCCAGGATCGGACTGACTGGGTCTCATGTCTCACTAGCAGCGGTCGATTGTGACCAGAGAGAGAGAGAGGCCCCGCGATCATAGAAGCGGCCCACACACACACACACACACACACACACACACACGCACGCACGCACACACGCGCACACACACACACACACACACACACACACAACATTCTTGACCTTGTGCTATCTAACCAACCGCAGATTATACACTCAGTGACTGTAGAACCCCCTCTTATAACGTCAGACCACCTAGCTGTCACTTTTCAAACTATTGAATCACTGGACACTAATATACCCTTGCGCAGTTACCGTAAATATGTGAATGGGAATTACACAGCTATGAACGAATATTTACTCACTGTTGATTGGGTGGCTCTATTCGCAACCTGTACCGACGCTGTCAGTATGTGGAATCATTTCAAAAACATTTTGCATCACTGTATTGAGCACTTTGTACCAATGGGCACTCCAAAAAACAAACCCGTCTCAAAGGAAGTTCGCAAGTTAATTAATAAGCAGAAGAAACTGCACAACAAATTTAAAGCTACACAAAACCAAGATGACTACAACAACTGGAAAACAGCTAACAGAGCGGCAAATAGAGCCATCCTCAGGGAACGATGTGCGTTTGAAGACAGTTTGGCTAGGCGTGGGAACAGTCGCGAATTTTGGAAGTATGTGTGTGGGCGTATGAAGACAATTCCTACAGTAGCTTCCCTCAGAGCCTCTGATGGTTCGCTTAGGCACACTGATGCTGAAAAGGCCTCCATTCTAAACAATCAATTCTCCTCAGTTTTTGTCACCGACGATAACGAGCCATTGGAATTGTCTTCTCAAACCCAAGTACGCATGTTACCTCCAAACTTCTCTGAATTTGACATTTATCTAGCGCTTTCTAAGTTGCCCAATAAGTTCTCCTCAGGGACCGATGGAATTCCACAGTACCTATTAAAGAGAGTGGCGCTTGCAATTGCCTACCCACTTATGCGAATCTTTAACTTATCCTTGACCACAGCCCAAGTACCACCCGACTGGTTGTTGCTGCATAAACTTAAGTGCTATGGAATTGCGCACTCAATTACCAATTGGCTCAGTAGCTGGCTAACAAATCGCACCCAACGTGTTAAAGTAAATGACACATTTTCTGATAGCGCACCAGTTGGTAGTGGAGTCCCTCAAGGTAGCGTGCTAGGTCCACTCCTTTTTCTAATTTTCATCAACGACTTGCCAGCTGTTGCAAACCAAGTTTCGCTCAAACTGTTTGCTGATGACTGCAAACTGTATTTTCGGTCCAAATTAGTAGACGATCGCAGCAAGCTGCAAAACTCTCTGAATTCAATTTATCAATGGTGCAACAAAAATCAGCTCCAACTTTCTCTGTCCAAATGTTCAGTCCTTTACCTCGGAATAAATCGCAAGGATAGAACAAACTACAGTGTTGGAGGAACACAGCTATCTACAGTCGAAACTATGCGTGACTTGGGCGTCATTGTTTCCAAAGACCTTCGTTTTACTGAACATTGCAACCAGATTAGTAAGGCTGCTGGTCTAAGAGCTTCCGCAATACTAAACTGCTTTCACACTAGAGATTTGAATGTGTTAAGAGTGTTATTTTGCGCGTTTGTTAGAAGCAGTCTTGAATATGCTTCCCCGTGTTGGAATCCGGTCATGGTTGGTAACACAAGGCAGCTGGAGTCAATTCAGAGAACTTTTACCCGCAATATTCCGCAACTACGCCACTTGTCATATGATGAACGGAGAGAGCGCATTGGTCTTCCACTCCTTGAGCTACGGCGGCTACATGCCGATTTAATCTATGTCTATAAAATAATTCACAAACAAACTTCCAATAAATTCGAAGATTTCTTTACCTTAAATAGAGACAGCAGAACGAGGGGGCATAATCTTAAACTCCGTCCACAAAAGCACAATACTCAGTATAGAGCGCACTTCTTCTCGAATAGGGTCATTGCTGCTTGGAATGCCTTGTCGGAAGGAACGGTCAACTCCAAAACTATCATTGCATTTAAGCATAAACTTCTGAAGGAAAACTTATCCCAATTCCTAAATGGTTAGGTTATAAAATCACCTTTTAGGTGTCACCTAGCCATGTCTCGCACGTGATAAATAACGAAAACGGTTGGCGGGCGTTCCGCTTAGGTCAATCCTATGTATGTACATTTGTACCTTGTTTGTCGTGACACATCTGTATCAATCGTTCGCTTCGCTTGCTGTGCTTCACTTTGTGCCTGCCTTGTATTGTCGTACACCGTGCTTCGACGAATAAACAAACAAACAACTCCGCCGATTGCAGCAGCTGCTGGCGCCCGTCTCGCCGCAGTGGGCCGAGGCGTTCATGGTCGCCACCGCCGTCGAGGAGCCTCACGACGCTGTCGAGCCCGACTACGAGCTCGTCCGCGCGCAGCTCGAGTTTGTTTCTTTGTTTCTTTGTTTCTGTGTGTGTGTGTGTGTGTGTGTGCGTGTGTGGGCCGCTTCTATGATCGCGGGGGTCTCTCTCTCTGGTCACAATCGACCGCTGCTAGTGAGAGATGACATGAGACCCAGTCAGTCCCATCCCAGGGGGGGGGGGGGGTTCGGGGTGGGCTGCCTCTCCTATTCTCCAGTCAGTCTTTTGCTTGGCTTCTTTCGCGTTCTTTTTTGCTTTAAAGAACTGCTGCTGTTTGAGCCTTTTTTGACCACAGAACCCCTATTTTGTGGGGGTATTTTGGCTCTTGGCTTGGGATTCTGATGGATTGGTCATCCCCCCCCCCATACCTGTAACTGGGGCGGGCTGGGGATGGTTGCCGCCCCCATTATTTTTCCAACAACCCCAACCTCCCCAAGTTGCCAAGGGCTTTCACCACGTCTAAAACGACAGAAGCGAGAACATGGTGGTGTTTTGCAGTTCTTTTCAGTGCTATATGACCGTAAAACGGCTAAATATCACTATTATTTAGAGCCTACTTTGACTCATTTTGACCGAAAAGTACCAGAAGTAACCCAGATGGTCGGCTACCCCCACTTTTTGCTCCATCTACTCCCCCCCCCCCAGAAAAGTTCCACCCCTCCCCCTCCCCACCAGTCTCTCAGACCGGTTTCAGGTATGGTTGGGCAGTGGATGGCGTAGTGGTAGAGAATCGGCCTGTAGCGCGCACGGTCCTGGGTTCGATTCTCTGCGGTGCCACTAAAAACGAGTCCTTCCCTATCCATGGATTGTTCTCGTGGCGTCGCTGCCCTACAGACTTCAGATGGCGTGTTCTTCCCAATGCCTTGGGCTAATTGTGCGCCTCTAGGCGGGGGAAGGCGTCGTGGAGATGGGCAGTGGCGTAGCCAGGACTTGATTTCGGGGGGGGGTAGTTCAATCTCGGCCAAATGCTCAATTTTGCAAAAAGGGGGGGGGGTACCCTGTCGAATTTGTTGGACATTGCGCCATTTCGGCTGGGGAAGCTTTAGACACTCTCCCATCCAATCTGTTTACACGCTTTGCGCTCGTTTGTCTGACTACATTCACACCAAAACGTGAGCAATGTTGTCAAAACGGTCGATTTCCGTGCTCAAAATAGCGCCGCAGGCAAATTTTTTGGAGTAGCCCAATGCACTTTACACGGTTTTAATGCAAAACAAACGATGCGCCGCAGGCGAAAATTTGGTTCTTTAATGCGTTTTCATCATTAT
Source organism: Paralinhomoeus sp. GSCO2_6 (assembly GCA_030248085.1). Classification (NCBI taxonomy): domain Eukaryota; kingdom Metazoa; phylum Nematoda; class Chromadorea; order Monhysterida; family Linhomoeidae; genus Paralinhomoeus; species Paralinhomoeus sp. GSCO2_6. The sequence continues at coordinate 17,131 of JASAMY010000049.1, forward strand.
TTGCATGATGAAAACGCATTAAAGTGCCCATATTGGCAGATTGCAACAGAGGGTACCCAAGTTAAAAAAAATTGAGCTTTGGAGAGTTTCGGGGGGGGGGGGACTTCCCCCCCCTTGGCTACGCCACATGTGCCATTGGCGTTGCCTCCTAGCGTCGCCCCTGATCCAACAACAGACATGCATGTGTATGGTTGTACATGTATGTATGTATGTATGGTTAGTAGTTGGAATTGCAGAGAGGCTCTGGAGGCGGCGGCGGTGGACGCGGACGGCCCCTTCTGCTGGGAAGAGGCGGCGGATGCGGCGGCTCCTCTGGTCGACGACGAAGTGCAGGCCGCCCACAGTCGGAATTAATTAATTTATTTATTTTATTTTTCTCCTTCCCCCAACCCGGTGCTTCGTCCCCTTCCCCAATTGTTTTTTTTGTTTTCGCTCCATCGTTTTTTTTCTGTTTCCTGAGTTTTGTCCCCCCCCCCGTTGCATTCCCCCACCACAGCTTCCCCCTCCCCCCCGCTTGTTCTCCCTCCCTCCCTCGTTGATTGTCCCCCCAGTTTTTTTTGCCGATTTGCCGTCCCCCGCCCCCATCGTTTTCTCGCGTCCCACCCCGTTGTTTTCTCTCCCCCCCCGCCTCCACTGTTGTTGATTCTTGTTGAGTGTTTTTTTTTTAGATTAATCGTTGACTATTGAGAGAAAGGGACGAACAATACACGCACGAATATAGCTGTAATAACTGCCAACTGGGGTGAGAGGGTTATCCTCCCCCACAATCTTTCCGTCCAACCCGACCCCCCCCCCCTCAGATTTTTTCCAAGAATTTTCAGTCTGTCTAAAGCGTTAAAAGTGAGTAAATGTTGGTAAGCAGCTAAGCCTAGTATTTAAAAACAAAAAAAACTCCGCTACCCCCATTTAGCTTATCCAGGCTGCTACTAAGCAGGCGCATACACGGTTTAAACGCACTAAAACCAACGGTTTTTCAGCACTTTTTGGACAATTTTGACAAAGTTTTTTTAGTTAAAAGCTATCCAGTTTTTTCTTAAACTTTCAAAAAAGTAAATTTTTAAATTGCGCCAAGCCTGGTCGTCACTTCATTTGTATACGACTATTCAAACATCTATGACAAAGCTGCAGTGTGTATGCCATGCAGAACAATGCAAATTGCGATGCTGCCATAACTACAATGTAGCTACTACCGCCCTAACTACTACTATGGCTGACTAACTACTACCGCGAAAACGTTATAAGCGCCTCCTCTAATTAAGAGTCACCATCCCCCTATGTTTGAGTCTTAGAGGCGCGGCGCCTTTCTGGGGTGGTGATCGAACAGGGTTGTAGAGGAAAGAGACAGCGTAAATGTTTTGGGTTTTATGGAGGAAACGTCTTTTAAGTGCAGTGGGTGGGGAAGTCCCAAGGAGGTTCCCAAGGAGTGTGATGCCCAAACTTTTTCAACTTCCAGTTTTCAGGTCATCGATGGACAACGCGCTGAGGTGCTAGACGAGAGAGAATGCGTCGCTGTTGCAGATTCGAAGTCTCAGAAAACCGTCGACGGATTCAAGGACGAGCAACGGAGGCTGCGGCGCGAAGAAGTCGATGAGAGTGCGTTGGGGTTCCAAGAAAATGGCGCGAGACGACACGTCAAGTTGGGAGCGTCACAGAAGTCAAGGATGAAGACGGTGGCTGGCAACAAGCGGCAGCCCATGGACAAGAGTGTCAATTCGAAGATCTCGCAGCGCAGAGTGGTCAAGACATCCTCTCCACAAGACGCATACTACCGGCGTTGGCATCATCGTTTTAAGGGCCTTTCAGGAACTATGTACGACGGACGACAACGTTTATCGACGTGTCTCGGACGAACGACGGCAGCAGCCGACTTGTTTCAGGAACCGTTCAAGGAACGGTCGGATTCGAGAGCAAGGCGGATCGGTCAAGGACATGGCGTTGCGAGCGGAAGAAGTTCTTACCAAAGTTCTCGGCACACAAGTTGACTGCTGCATCTCTTCTCAAAATCTGGGGCGTGTTGGAGTGGAGCCGAGCTGTTAGAAGAATTACAAGAAATTTACCGGAAACGCCCCTAGATATATGACATTCCGATCTACCCTTTATCTGTGTTCATTCTATTATCTCAGAGAGTCGTGTCGAGTTGTGTCTTTTGAGGTTTAATAAAGAGAGTTGTCTTTAAGAAGAGTGTTTGTTGAGAAGAAGAGTGGCGAGCGAACCTACAACAAGGCGGTCGGAAGGACCTCGCCAACAGTGATTGACTTAACTAGACATTTAGGTGTCACCATCCCCCCAGCTTTGACTCCTAGCTAGAGGCGCGGCGCCTTTCTGGGGGTGGTAATTGACTTAGCTAGACATCTAAGTGCATGCCACTGCACACCCTCAAACATCTGCACAACGAACCAGTTTTTCTGCAATCCCTATGCGAACCCAGCCAGAATGTATCTAACATCTAAGTGCATGCCACTGCACACCCTCAAACATCTGCACAATGAACCAGTTTTTCTGCAATCTCTATGTGAACCCAGCCAGAATGTATCTAACATCTAAGTGCATGCCACTGCACACCCTCAAACATCTGCACAATGAACCAGTTTTTCTGCAAATCTCTATGTGAACCCAGCCAGAATGTATCTAACATCTAAGTGCATGCCACTGCACACCCTCAAACATCTGCACAATGAACCAGTTTTTCTGCAATCTCTATGTGAACCCAGCCAGAATGTATCTAACATCTAAGTGCATGCCACTGCACACTAGGGATGAGCATGGGCCGGGCCGGCCCGGCCCGGCCCGGCCCGGCCCGGCCCGTGGGCCGGGCTGGGCCGGAATTCCAGGCCCGTTTTGCGGGCCGGGCCGGGCCGGACCTGCGTTTTGAGGGTGCGGGCCGGGCCGGGCCGGGCCGGACGTTCTTGGCTGGCCAACGTAGATAGCTACCTATGTAATGCATTGTAAGTATCGGCGACTTAGCGACTTTGCATGTAAGTATCGGCGACTTAGCGACTTTGCATTCTACGACGCTCGTCTTTAGCGCTCAAAGCGCTTTAGCGCTACCAGCACATCAGACATATGGTTGACTTTGCTGCAGAAGGTCTGCCTGCAGAGCCCACGAAATTCACGGAACTGTTTGCTGGCAGCGAAACTTCCTCAGCTGCTGAGAGTTGAGCCGCTTCTTGGACACTGCCATGCAGACTATGAACCTGCTCGCCTACTGGAAGACGGCCGGCGGCCGCTACCCTGCCTCGCGTCCATCGCGAGGAATGTGCACGCGACGCCCGCCAGCTTGGCGCCCATCCGAGCGCCTCTTCTCGGCAAGTGGTCACCAAGCGGCGCGGCCGCCTGTCAGACAGTACTATAAATTGATTGGTCTTTCTCAACAGAACCTTGTGAACTGCGTGTCGATCGCAATTGCATACAAAGTAGGCCATAAAATGGTTGTGAACTGCGATTCTGAGAGGTGGACGCGCCAGTTCGTTTAGTGAATCCCGCGAATTGGCACACGGTATTTCAGTTTTCAGTAAATTGTACACTGTACTTATTTCATAAAACGGGCCGGGCCGGGCCGGGCCTGCGATCTGGAGCAATTAAACGGGCCGGGCCGGGCCGGGCCTGCGTTTTGAGGGTGCGGGCCGGGCCGGGACGGGCCGGACTATCTGGCGGGCCGGGCCGGGCCGAGATGTGCAGGCCCGTGCTCATCCCTACTGCACACCCTCAAACATCTGCACAATGAACCAGTTTTTCTGCAATCTCTATGTGAACCCAGCCAGAATGTATCTAACATCTAAGTGCATGCCACTGCACACCCTCAAACATCTGCACAATGAACCAGTTTTTCTACAATCTCTATGTGAACCCAGCCAGAATGTATCTAACATCTAAGTGCATGCCACTGCACACCCTCAAACATCTGCACAATGAACCAGTTTTTCTGCAATCTCTATGTGAACCCAGCCAGAATGTATCTAACATCTAAGTGCATGCCACTGCACACCCTCAAACATCTGCACAATGAACCAGTTTTTCTGCAATCTCTATGTGAACCCAGCCAGAATGTATCTAACATCTAAGTGCATGCCACTGCACACCCTCAAACATCTGCACAATGAACCAGTTTTTCTGCAATCTCTATGTGAACCCAGCCAGAATGTATCAGGGTGTACGCGTCAGCGTACAACCCTAATATGTGACGACTTGCGCGCGCGAGAATTCGGATTTTTGATCGCCTATAACTTTTGATTGGCTGAACCGATTTCGGCGCGTTATGGGTCAAAAGAAGCGCACTCATCGGGGGACCGTACGTGCCACAGCGCGTTGCAGTATTGCTGCGCGTTAAGGGGGTACGCCCGAAAATGTTCCCGAAAAGTGTCTTTTTTTTTTTTCGTGTTCTCCTCCCAGTTTTTGGAGCGCCACTCGCTAGTACCGCGGACAATTGGAATGAAACTTGGCATGTGTAAGCGAACCATGATGGCAATTTTGTGTACCAAAGGAATCGTCTCTGCGTCCTACCAAACTCGAGATATCGCCGATTTTATGCGTTTTTTTGGACATAGTCGTTTTTTTGGGGTGGTTTCCACCAAGAGTAAATCTCGAAAAAGTGCCCAATTAACCCCCAATTTTTTTTTTGATTTCCTTGAACAGTTTCTTATAGCAAGTCTATGTCAAGTCACTGAACCTAAAACTTGATCACCGATAATGAGATATCAGGGTGTACGCGTCAGCGTACAACCCTAATATGTGACCACTTGCGCGCGCGCGATTCCGGATTTTTGATCGCCTATAACTTTTGATTGCCTGAACCGATTTCGGCGCGTTATGGCTCAAAAGAAGCGCATTCATCGGGGGACCGTACATGCCACAGCGCGTTGCAGTATTACTGCGCGTTAAGGGGAAACGCCCAAAAATGTTTCCGAGAAGTGTCTTTTTTTTTTTTCGTGTTCTCCTCCCAGTTTTTGGAGCACCACTCGCGAGTGCCGTGGGCAATTGAAATGAAACTCAGCATGTGAAGGCGACCCATGATGGCAATTTTGCGTACCAAAGGAATCGTCTCTGCATCCTACCAAACTCGAGATATCGCCGATTTTATGCGTTTTTTCGGACATAGTCGTTTTTTTTGGGGTGGTTTCCACCAAGAGTAAATCTCGAAAAAGTGCCCAATTAACCCCCAATTTTTTTTTGATTTCCTTGAACAGTTTCATATGGCAAGTCTATGCCAAGTCACTGAACCTAAAACTTGATCACCGATAATGAGATATTAGTGATTAAAAAATTCAGCCGAAAGTTCCGTGCCCTATAGGCTCTTTAACGGTGCATCACAGAGCTTCGCTATAATGGAGAAAGTTGATTGCCAAGACATGATCTTGACCAGTTTTAACAAGTGGACCAAATTGGACGCACCAAAATGACACCCCCCATTATACCGATAGCGGAAATTGGCGATATTTCGGTGTGGTTAGGTCGGATGGCATAAACATCAATAATAAAGTTGATCACCCTTTGATGGAGAACATTTCATTCCTTGAAGTCAACTCGATCCGACGCACCAAAATATTTTCACTTTTGGGATAATCGATAAATATCGATATGGGTAGGTCAGATCACTTCGGCTAAAACACGAAAGTTGACCGCCTGCACGTGTACATCATTTTGATTCTTTACACTGCTATGCTCCGACGAACCAATATGGCACTGCAGACGTGCACGCACGCACGCACACCGTCAAATGGACTGCTTTACAAAAGAACTCAATGTGTGTAGGTCGGATTACTCTGGCTAAAACACAAAAGTTAACCGCCGTCACGTGTAGATCATTTTGATTCTTTACATCACTAAGCTACGACACAGCAATATAGCACAACTGCACGCGCACGCACGCACGCACGCACGCACGCAGCACCTATGTACAATACAATGTACCGCCATTACCGTATCATTTGAATAGAGCGATTACACCCCCACCAAAAAAAACATCTCGGCGTCGAGCAGATTCGATCGCGCCATCGTACACGCATAACCGTCAAGCCATTTGCAAGTAATGCGCGGAGCACTTCTTTGTCAGAGTGTACATTGTATCAGGGTGTACGCGTCAGCGTACAACCCTAATATGTGACCACTTGCGCGCGCGATTCCGGATTTTTGATCGCCTATAACTTTTGATTGCCTGAACCGATTTCGGCGCGTTATGGCTCAAAAGAAGAGCATTCATCGGGGGACCGTACATGCCACAGCGCGTTGCAGTATTACTGCGCGTTAAGGGGAAACGCCCAAAAATGTTTCCGAGAAGTGTCTTTTTTTTTCGTGTTCTCCTCCCAGTTTTTGGAGCACCACTCGCGAGTGCCGTGGGCAATTGAAATGAAACTCAGCATGTGAAGGCGACCCATGATGGCAATTTTGCGTACCAAAGGAATCGTCTCTGCGTCCTACCAAACTCGAGATATCGCCGATTTTATGCGTTTTTTCGGACATAGTCGTTTTTTTTGGGTTGTTTACACCAAGAGAAAATCTAGAAAAAGTGCCCAATTAAACCCCCAATTTTTTTTTGATTTCCTTGAACAGTTTCATATGGCAAGTCTATGCCAAGTCACTGAACCTAAAACTTGATCACCGATAATGAGATATTAGTGATTAAAAAATTCAGCCGAAAGTTCCGTGCCCTATAGGCTCTTTAACGGTGCATCACAGAGCTTCGCTATAATGGAGAAAGTTGATTGCCAAGACATGATCTTGACCAGTTTTAACAAGTGGACCAAATTGGACGCACCAAAATGACACCCCCCATTATACCGATAGCGGAAATTGGCGATATTTCGGTGTGGTTAGGTCGGATGGCATAAACATCAATAATAAAGTTGATCACCCTTTGATGGAGAACATTTCATTCCTTGAAGTCAACTCGATCCGACGCACCAAAATATTTTCACTTTTGGGATAATCGATAAATATCGATATGGGTAGGTCAGATCACTTCGGCTAAAACACGAAAGTTGACCGCCTGCACGTGTACATCATTTTGATTCTTTACACTGCTATGCTCCGACGAACCAATATGGCACTGCAGACGTGCACGCACGCACGCACACCGTCAAATGGACTGCTTTACAAAAGAACTCAATGTGTGTAGGTCGGATTACTCTGGCTAAAACACAAAAGTTAACCGCCGTCACGTGTAGATCATTTTGATTCTTTACATCACTAAGCTACGACACAGCAATATAGCACAACTGCACGCGCACGCACGCACGCACGCACGCACGCAGCACCTATGTACAATACAATGTACCGCCATTACCGTATCATTTGAATAGAGCGATTACACCCCCACCAAAAAAAACATCTCGGCGTCGAGCAGATTCGATCGCGCCATCGTACACGCATAACCGTCAAGCCATTTGCAAGTAATGCGCGGAGCACTTCTTTGTCAGAGTGTACATTGTATCAGGGTGTACGCGTCAGCGTACAACCCTAATATGTGACCACTTGCGCGCGCGCGATTCCGGATTTTTGATCGCCTATAACTTTTGATTGCCTGAACCGATTTCGGCGCGTTATGGCTCAAAAGAAGCGCATTCATCGGGGGACCGTACTTGCCACAGCGCGTTGCAGTATTACTGCGCGTTAAGGGGAAACGCCCAAAAATGTTTCCGAGAAGTGTCTTTTTTTTTTCGTGTTCTCCTCCCAGTTTTTGGAGCACCACTCGCGAGTGCCGTGGGCAATTGAAATGAAACTCAGCATGTGAAGGCGACCCATGATGGCAATTTTGCGTACCAAAGGAATCGTCTCTGCGTCCTACCAAACTCGAGATATCGCCGATTTTATGCGTTTTTTCGGACATAGTCGTTTTTTTGGGGTGGTTTCCACCAAGAGTAAATCTCGAAAAAGTGCCCAATTAACCCCCAATTTTTTTTTGATTTCCTTGAACAGTTTCATATGGCAAGTCTATGCCAAGTCACTGAACCTAAAACTTGATCACCGATAATGAGATATTAGTGATTAAAAAATTCAGCCGAAAGTTCCGTGCCCTATAGGCTCTTTAACGGTGCATCACAGAGCTTCGCTATAATGGAGAAAGTTGATTGCCAAGACATGATCTTGACCAGTTTTAACAAGTGGACCAAATTGGACGCACCAAAATGACACCCCCCATTATACCGATAGCGGAAATTGGCGATATTTCGGTGTGGTTAGGTCGGATGGCATAAACATCAATAATAAAGTTGATCACCCTTTGATGGAGAACATTTCATTCCTTGAAGTCAACTCGATCCGACGCACCAAAATATTTTCACTTTTGGGATAATCGATAAATATCGATATGGGTAGGTCAGATCACTTCGGCTAAAACACGAAAGTTGACCGCCTGCACGTGTACATCATTTTGATTCTTTACACTGCTATGCTCCGACGAACCAATATGGCACTGCAGACGTGCACGCACGCACGCACACCGTCAAATGGACTGCTTTACAAAAGAACTCAATGTGTGTAGGTCGGATTACTCTGGCTAAAACACAAAAGTTAACCGCCGTCACGTGTAGATCATTTTGATTCATTACATCACTAAGCTACGACACAGCAATATAGCACAACTGCACGCGCACGCACGCACGCACGCAGCACCTATGTACAATACAATGTACCGCCATTACCGTATCATTTGAATAGAGCGATTACACCCCCACCAAAAAGAAACATCTCGGCGTCGAGCAGATTCGATCGCGCCATCATACACGCATAACCGTCAAGCCATTTGCAAGTAATGCGTGGAGCACTTCTTTGTCAGAGTGTACATTGTATCAGGGTGTACGCGTCAGCGTACAACCCTAATATGTGACCACTTGCGCGCGCGCGATTCCGGATTTTCGATCGCCTATAACTTTTGATTGCCTGAACCGATTTCGGCGCGTTATGGCTCAAAAGAAGCGCATTCATCGGGGGACCGTACATGCCACAGCGCGTTGCAGTATTACTGCGCGTTAAGGGGAAACGCCCAAAAATGTTTCCGAGAAGTGTCTTTTTTTTTTTCGTGTTCTCCTCCCAGTTTTTGGAGCACCACTCGCGAGTGCCGTGGGCAATTGAAATGAAACTCAGCATGTGAAGGCGACCCATGATGGCAATTTTGCGTACCAAAGGAATCGTCTCTGCGTCCTACCAAACTCGAGATATCGCCGATTTTATGCGTTTTTTCGGACATAGTCGTTTTTTTGGGGTGGTTTCCACCAAGAGTAAATCTCGAAAAAGTGCCCAATTAACCCCCAATTTTTTTTTGATTTCCTTGAACAGTTTCATATGGCAAGTTTATGCCAAGTCACTGAACCTAAAACTTGATCACCGATAATGAGATATTAGTGATTAAAAAATTCAGCCGAAAGTTCCGTGCCCTATAGGCTCTTTAACGGTGCATCACAGAGCTTCGCTATAATGGAGAAAGTTGATTGCCCAGACATGATCTTGACCAGTTTTAACAAGTGGACCAAATTGGACGCACCAAAATGACACCCCCCATTATACCGATAGCGGAAATTGGCGATATTTCGGTGTGGTTAGGTCGGATGGCATAAACATCAATAATAAAGTTGATCACCCTTTGATGGAGAACATTTCATTCCTTGAAGTCAACTCGATCCGACGCACCAAAATATTTTCACTTTTGGGATAATCGATAAATATCGATATGGGTAGGTCAGATCACTTCGGCTAAAACACGAAAGTTGACCGCCTGCACGTGTACATCATTTTGATTCTTTACACTGCTATGCTCCGACGAACCAATATGGCACTGCAGACGTGCACGCACGCACGCACACCGTCAAATGGACTGCTTTACAAAAGAACTCAATGTGTGTAGGTCGGATTACTCTGGCTAAAACACAAAAGTTAACCGCCGTCACGTGTAGATCATTTTGATTCTTTACATCACTAAGCTACGACACAGCAATATAGCACAACTGCACGCGCACGCACGCACGCACGCACGCACGCACGCACGCAGCACCTATGTACAATACAATGTACCGCCATTACCGTATCATTTGAATAGAGCGATTACACCCCCACCAAAAAAAACATCTCGGCGTCGAGCAGATTCGATCGCGCCATCGTACACGCATAACCGTCAAGCCATTTGCAAGTAATGCGCGGAGCACTTCTTTGTCAGAGTGTACATTGTATCAGGGTGTACGCGTCAGCGTACAACCCTAATATGTGACCACTTGCGCGCGCGCGATTCCGGATTTTTGATCGCCTATAACTTTTGATTGCCTGAACCGATTTCGGCGCGTTATGGCTCAAAAGAAGCGCATTCATCGGGGGACCGTACATGCCACAGCGCGTTGCAGTATTACTGCGCGTTAAGGGGAAACGCCCAAAAATGTTTCCGAGAAGTGTCTTTTTTTTTTCGTGTTCTCCTCCCAGTTTTTGGAGCACCACTCGCGAGTGCCGTGGGCAATTGAAATGAAACTCAGCATGTGAAGGCGACCCATGATGGCAATTTTGCGTACCAAAGGAATCGTCTCTGCGTCCTACCAAACTCGAGATATCGCCGATTTTATGCGTTTTTTCGGACATAGTCGTTTTTTTGGGGTGGTTTCCACCAAGAGTAAATCTCGAAAAAGTGCCCAATTAACCCCCAATTTTTTTTTGATTTCCTTGAACAGTTTCATATGGCAAGTCTATGCCAAGTCACTGAACCTAAAACTTGATCACCGATAATGAGATATTAGTGATTAAAAAATTCAGCCGAAAGTTCCGTGCCCTATAGGCTCTTTAACGGTGCATCACAGAGCTTCGCTATAATGGAGAAAGTTGATTGCCCAGACATGATCTTGACCAGTTTTAACAAGTGGACCAAATTGGACGCACCAAAATGACACCCCCCATTATACCGATAGCGGAAATTGGCGATATTTCGGTGTGGTTAGGTCGGATGGCATAAACATCAATAATAAAGTTGATCACCCTTTGATGGAGAACATTTCATTCCTTGAAGTCAACTCGATCCGACGCACCAAAATATTTTCACTTTTGGGATAATCGATAAATATCGATATGGGTAGGTCAGATCACTTCGGCTAAAACACGAAAGTTGACCGCCTGCACGTGTACATCATTTTGATTCTTTACACTGCTATGCTCCGACGAACCAATATGGCACTGCAGACGTGCACGCACGCACGCACACCGTCAAATGGACTGCTTTACAAAAGAACTCAATGTGTGTAGGTCGGATTACTCTGGCTAAAACACAAAAGTTAACCGCCGTCACGTGTAGATCATTTTGATTCTTTACATCACTAAGCTACGACACAGCAATATAGCACAACTGCACGCGCACGCACGCACGCACGCACGCACGCACGCAGCACCTATGTACAATACAATGTACCGCCATTACCGTATCATTTGAATAGAGCGATTACACCCCCACCAAAAAAAACATCTCGGCGTCGAGCAGATTCGATCGCGCCATCGTACACGCATAACCGTCAAGCCATTTGCAAGTAATGCGCGGAGCACTTCTTTGTCAGAGTGTACATTGTATCAGGGTGTACGCGTCAGCGTACAACCCTAATATGTGACCACTTGCGCGCGCGCGATTCCGGATTTTTGATCGCCTATAACTTTTGATTGCCTGAACCGATTTCGGCGCGTTATGGCTCAAAAGAAGCGCATTCATCGGGGGACCGTACATGCCACAGCGCGTTGCAGTATTACTGCGCGTTAAGGGGAAACGCCCAAAAATGTTTCCGAGAAGTGTCTTTTTTTTTTTTCGTGTTCTCCTCCCAGTTTTTGGAGCACCACTCGCGAGTGCCGTGGGCAATTGAAATGAAACTCAGCATGTGAAGGCGACCCATGATGGCAATTTTGGCACGCACGCACGCAGCACCCATTCTGGAGGCTTTTTTCCAAAGTCTGCACTGGTGCACGTCAACAACAGCAGCAATGGAGCGTTTGCGAGCAGTGTGGTGCAGACAAACTACTGCACGTATATTTTTGGATATAATAGCATTCTACACCACTCATGTATGGCATGCAAACCACTTTTCACACTACAAACAATAGTAGAATATGTGCATGATATGCATGCCTTGCAGAAAGGTGGGCCTCTATCGATGCGTCTGATCGAGTACGGTCTATTTGGACATCCCATGCAGGATTGGATTAAACAGTGCAGCAAGTAACTGCATCTAACGACCTATCCTAAATGACCGATCTAACGACCATCTAACGAGTATTTGAATCGCAATGCAGGAATGGATTAAAATGCAGCAACTAACTGCATCTAACGACCTATCTATCCTAAGCGACCGATCTAACGACCATCTAACGAGTATTTGAATCACAATGCAGGAATGGACTAAACAGTGCAGCAACTAACTGCACCTAACGACCTATCCTAAGCGACCAATCTAACGACCATCTAACGAGTATTTGAATCGCAATCCAGGAATGGATTAAGCAGTGCAATAACTACCTAACTTCATCTAACGACCTTTAGTCTGTGAATTACAGCAGTATGCACATTTTTTTGCCCCTTGCCCAAGGGGGTTACTGTTTTTTGGCAGTCTTGCCACACTGAGGATTGAACTCCGCACCTTGCGGTTTGGAAGCAACGCCTTAGCCTAACTGCGCAAACAGCCGCCAAGATTAATAAACCTTTTCAAAGCAAATGATTGAGTTAGGCCTGAGTCTGTGCAGTTCGCCCTGCTGCCCCCGCCTTTGCTGACCACCGCTTGCAAGGGGGAGGTGGAGGGGGCGCGCGCTTCTGCCCTTGGACACCCTAGTGTTTCAGACTGACATTATGTACTACCTTTCAAAAGTGAACGAGAGAGTCTGTCCGCACGCACGCACGCACATATGCACATGGGCACAGGCCACTACACACACCTGCTGCTTTTTAAAGTTTTTTTTGGAACACTGCATTCTGTTCTGCTCCTGTATGTCTGTATGTGCGTTAGAGTTGGGAAAAATACGTTTTGACTTTGGACCGACGTATTTTTTTTGAAAAAAATACGGTATTTTTTTGAAAAAATACGTATCTTTTGTATTTTTTTAGAGTACGTATGTACATGTACCATACATCATAGTAAGCCATCAGCGAAGTGTCCAAAGCTTAGAAATCGGTGCATACGAACGCTGCTGTAAAACTGCGCAAGCACGCAAATGGACGTGTAGGAGTGTGTGTGCGTACGTGTGTGTGAGAGGTGAGTGTGTGGTGAGTGGTGCGTAAGCGGACTAATGAGCGACCAGGAGATTTGGCATCCAACAAAGTGAGCTACGGTAAGAACGCGACACAGGGCGCGACGCAGAAATTTAGGGCGTGAAGAGGAGCTAGCAATAGCAAAAGCTAGCAGAATCAATTGTTGGGTCCGTGTCCGCTGCATCCAAAACCTACTGTGAGCAAAACCTAGGCGTCGTAAGAATAATGTGATGTAAAACAAATCGTTTTTTGAGAAGTCTACCCATCACACAACTCACAAAATGCTGTTCAATGTAAGGTACATTGATTAACAACAAACGTTTTATTATCTATTGCAGGCTGATTCAACAAAATACAGGTTTACGACTCCGACTTACGAATATGACCTTACGATTGCGACTACGACCGGTTTTTCTAAAAATAAGGTACAGACGGCAACGTATTTTTTCAAAAAAATACGTGTATTTTTTTGAAAAAATACGTTTAAAAAAATACGCGCCCAACTCTAATGTGCGTGCATGCGTTTGTGTTGTCGTCTTTGTCTTTGTGTTACGAAAAAACATTGTATTAAGGAAAAATTTGCAGGTGGCTGCAAAAAGGGCGAATATGTGACGCCCTTGTGTTGAAATCCAGTTTGAAAAGGAATGGTATTAAGGCATGCCTCGCTGATTTCTAGCCACTTTCGCATTGCAACTGATCAACTTCAGTTTGAACAAACCATGTATAAAATATAAACCAAATGCAGCAACCAGTCACATATTCGGCGTTTTTTGTGTGAGCCATCACACTCAGTCAGCCAAGCCAAAACTCTCTCTCAGGCGTTGTCATTGTCCATTACCATGGACCTCATACAGCCTGAGGTCTTGCCTAATCAATTGGTGTCCTGCTAAAATTTGTGACATGTGGGTTGTTGATGATGTACAGTTGGTGATGTGTAGGTGAGGCACACATACTTACTGCAAGCCATTCGCTTCTGGCCTTCCACCCAATGACGAACTGTTTTACAATATTTGTGTAAGTGCCTCCAGCCATTTGTGTAGCGCCCTAATGCGTGTGTGAGTGCTGCTTGCGTGCGTGACTGCGTGCGTGTGTGTGCAATGGGTTCCATGGGGCATGTGCTAATTTCTCGCATTCAGTCTATGTAAATGTCAGTTAGTTCCAGTTGCCACAATTTTCACTGCACATTTCCATCCATAGCGAGTGAACACAAAAAACGCCGAATATGTGACTGGTTGCTGCATTTGGTTTATATTTTATACATGGGTTGTTCAAACCGAAGTTGATCAGTTGCAATGCGAAAGGGGCCTGAAATCAGGGGGGGAGGCCTTAAAACCATTCCTTTTCAAACTGTTTTTAAACACAAGGGGGCCCCATTTCCCCCCTTTTTGCCCCCCCCCGCATTTTTTTTTTTTATAAAGGTGCCGCGCAGTTTGTCGCAGGCCTCCGCCTCCTTGTCGTAGCCCTTGACGGTGTCTGAAACAGTGCGCCAATGACACGTCATAGAGTGCCGAAAATAGAGAAAACGGTGAAGTACCGTAAATGTCCAATAGTAACCGGGGTACTATTGTTCCAACCTTTGGCGACCCGGGGCACTATTGGAGGGGGGGGGGCATTCATTATTGGAGCGGAACATAATTAGCTAAAGGGGGGACTAGAGTGTCAACATCAAAATTTTGATTGGTGACGCAGATTTTCAGTCAATACTTTTGGAGCGTCTTTTCGCTGTAACTTTTCTTGTTTGGTGTAGAATATGTACACCATCGACTGTCTGGTGGCACTGTTGGAGGGGTACTATTGCAAGCGGAATGCTATTGTGAAATTCGTGGTAATGTAGGGTGAGTGCAACGTTTCACTCTAAATTGTGGTTGAAATGAAAAACGTTTTTTGTCTAAACATCGGGCACCAATGGAGCGTTTCTACAGAAAAGAATGCAAAATTGGCTGCCACTCGCAAACGTTTAAATTAAAACACTCAAAACACTGGTGGTGTCAGTTTCCGCGCAACACGAGTTATCGGTAATCAAAATTTCTATTGTGTTGTAGCGGCGCATTGGCAGCTTCACGGGAGGGACGAGTTAGGTGTCATTAGCGATGCACGGTTCGGAGAGTGTGAAGGGAGGGTGTAAAGCTCACAGCAGCTTTTGATTTTGCAGAGGCGGTAGGCGGTACTGTCGTTGCCGCAGTTGGCGGCGAGTGCCCACTGGAAGCCCCCGCCGCAGTTGGCGCTGCACGCCGACCAGGCGCTGATGTTGAAGCACTCTGCAACCGGGGTCATGGAGTTGCGGTAACCGCGATAAGCGCCTTTTTTTTATACCTGAACCGGGTCTGCCAGAGTGGGGAGGGGGGTAGCCGACCATTTTATGACTTAACTGGTACTGTTTGGCTTACAATGGATCAACATGGCCTCTAAATAGTGTTATTTTGCTGTTTTATTGTCATATAACACTGAAAAGCACTGAAAAGACCAACATGTATACATTATAATAACTTTATGCAGGTAAAAATGGGACAATGTGACAAAAAATGGACACTGTGAAAATCTCTTGGGAAAAGTGTGTGGGGGTGCTGGAAAATGGTCCAAAATCCAAAGCTCTAAAGCCCCAAATTTGGCCCCATTGGGCCCCAAAGCCTCCCCCCAAAGCCCCACCCCCAGTTACCTACAGGTATTACGGAGGGTATCCAAGCGGCACTACTCAAGAATGCCAACGAACTTTTGGGGGGAGCGGGCGTGCTGTGGCCGAAAACCGCCGAGCCGATCGCGCTGAGCGACGACAGCATGTCTGGAACGCGTGCGGCATGTCTGCCGAATTGAGATGACGACACGCACACGCTCACTGACGCGCCCACAACATGCTTAGAAAAGGACGCCGAAAAAGAATGTACGCACAGGAGATAACGCCGGTAGAGGACTCGACCAACTCGGACTCATTCTGGGGAGCTGCTGGTAGGGTGGTCACCGCTTCGCTCGACACCTTCTCAGTAGTCGCGTTCACGCTGACGTTGGCGGCCGTGGGCGCTGCTGAAAAGATGGGTTCTCGTATTGTACTTACAGTACAGCTGTAGGCTCGATCTTTTCAAGTGAAACACTAACGCGTCATGGGTCCACCGTAGCCGAGTGGAGCCGTTGTGCCGTAAAAGACTTCCTTCCAGCTAGTCTTGGCGCAAGTAGTAGCGGAATACTCATCTAAAAGACATATGTATATACCTACCCATGTACGCAAACCACATTTGGCCCACAATAGCACTACGAGAACGTGGAGAAGCTCGTGTTGATATTGGGCGCACCTTTGGACACAGTGGATGTGAATTTTTGGTGGTTTTCGTCGTCAACACCGTCATCCTTTGCTGTTGTTGAGCCGACAATTTTCGTTTCCGCCGCTAAAAGCAGTGCGAGGTGGTCTTTTTAAAAGAACAATCTTTTTAAAAGAACACTCTAGCATGGCCTGTTCAAACTTGCCAAAAATGGAGTAGAACTTGCGAACGACGCCCCCATCCATTGTTTTTCCGCCGCAGGAGTAGTCAGCGCACTTGTTGCATGCTGACGGCTCGACTCGTCCCTCGTTCGCCAAGCGTGTGCAACAGGAACAGTAACTTCCGTATTGTGCTAAACAGAACCGAGAATGTGTTGGAATGAGGCTGCGTCATTCGATGAGGCCCACTTGCCGGTTGTGGCTTGCACTTTTAATTATGCACAGAGGAAATATACAACAGTGCTTCAAGAGATGCAAACCTCGCAGTTTTTTCGGATTCGAGTTCATATACGGACGGAAAAATTTGTAATGGTCTGTCCGTTCATCCGTTCGTCCGTCCGTTACCGACCGGTTCTTCTTTATGGCTTGACGGATCGGGCCGAAATTTTTTTGAGCATTCTTAGGACAAATTTGGAGACACACCTTTTTTAGATTTATTCTAAAAAAATTACAAAAAAAAATTGAAAAACGTTTAACATTTCTGTGTCCTCGTGCAAAATTTCTGTAAAAACACGTGCTTAAGGATAGGGCCCAATCTGTGAGGAAAATTTGTGTCTGGGAGCAAAATTTCCAGATCAAATTTGGGAAAACGCATCGTTAACGATAGGACTAGGATGTGTCCCAAACTGGGTCGACATTTCTGGGTCCGGGAGCAAAATTTCTGGGTCAATTTTGAAAGTTTCCGCTGCGTTATTTTCCGCAAATTTGAAAGGCTATGCTCGCGCGTTCGCCAGTACGCGCGTGTGTCCAGCCAGCCAGCCACTCCCCTCCGCTCCGCTACACACGCTACACAGAACCAGGGTGCCATAAGGCAGCGTGGGCGCCTTTCGCCCTGTATTATGGCGGGGAGGGGGCAGTGTGGATGCCTTTAGGGCGCATCAGTGCATTCCTATGTACCTACGCGCGGACGTGGATGTCCTCCCTCCTCCTGTCTCCTCCATCTGCAATTGCAATGCAGACTTTTGGACTTTCTGAGAAAAAAGCAAGGTGGTGTAGCATTTGGCAGTGCAACAACAGTGCAACAAAGGAGACAATAACGGGGCGTCGTATCACTCAGGCTTGTGCGGCGATTTCACAGATTCCAAAGGAATCGGCACTGCTAAGGAATTCCAGGAAGTGCACACCCGTCCAATTTTAGTACGTGGTTTAAAAATTACGTGGTTCAAAAGTTTGTGGACCTCCATGTGCGCCTCATCGAGAGCTTTCATGAAAGCCACCACGCGCCAGTTTCGGCCCAGTTTTGAACAAAGTACATGCAAAATACTGCAGAAATACTATCAAAACTTCGATTTTTTTTAATTTTCGCACAAAAAAGTTTAATTGTTTTAAAAAGTTCGTAGCCCTCCACGTAGGCCTCGTCGAGAGCTTCAATCGAAGCCATCACACGCCAGTTTCGGTCCAGGTTTGAACGAACTACATGCAAAAACAAATTTGCCAGAATTTTAAATATTGAAAAAAATTTTGAGCTTTGATGAGCAAGAACTCACGAGTTACGAAATCGGCAACGCTTCATGACGCGTGACGGCTTAAATCAAAGATAATGGATAGACGAAGCTTGCATTTGTATTTCAGCAACTTCTGCTGGAGGAATTCCGCGCTACGATTTTTTTAAAATCAAAATTTTTTGAAACCGAAATTTCAACCCTTTATAACTCGAGAACGGCTGAAGCCAGGATACTGAATTTTCGAGATAACTCTGCAAAACTTTTCCGTAATGGTAAAAAACCGGTTTTTGCAAATTTTCTCAAAAAACTATAATAGAGAATCCCAAAAAGAGGGTCCATCCACCCAATTTCACGTCAAGACGAATCGAATGGTACCAAAATCGTCTCGATTGGACCAAGATTTGACCCCGAAATCTTGTGACCAAATTTAGGCACTCTACAACGATCACTATATCCCTTCTCCTTTTAGGAGGAGAAGGGACAAAAGCCTGAGTTCTACCACTTATTCAAGGATTTGTCTTGAAAAGCACAACAAACTGTTGCAAAGTGAACAACCAAACCGGCAAACGGCGTGCCGCACGACTTGAGGCAGTCTGCCGCCGACCAGATGAATCTGGACGATACGCAGGTGTCTTTTGGGTAACATCCGTAAAAATGATTTGGAACCGCCACAGTGAGCTCTGAAAGGAACGATGCTGTGGAAAAGAAACGGCTGCGCACACCGTAATCTCTAAATCTCAAAATGGCTCGCTTCAAGAGTATCCCTCTTACAATTGCCACCCTGCGGGACTTTCAGGCTGTTAACCCCTTCCCCCCCCTCCCCCTCCCTCACTGAAAAATTAGCCCCATACATGTGCAAGTGCATGAGAGTGTGTGAGCGTATGCATTGCGAGCATGTACATTACACCGTCAACGGCTACAAAGCTCCCTGTATCCCGCCTCTTTCACATTGTAAGCTCCTCTCTAAAATTTGCACCCACCCCTGCAATTACCCCACCCCCAAAGCGCGGACTGAACTAACAGTTATTATATGTAGCTACATGCCAGGGCCAGGGCTGCG
The DNA here is from genome assembly GCA_030248085.1 of Paralinhomoeus sp. GSCO2_6. Taxonomy (NCBI): domain Eukaryota; kingdom Metazoa; phylum Nematoda; class Chromadorea; order Monhysterida; family Linhomoeidae; genus Paralinhomoeus; species Paralinhomoeus sp. GSCO2_6. Next base: position 36,291 of record JASAMY010000049.1, read on the forward strand.
CTACGTAGTGAGTATTGGATACTGACCTAGCAGAGCGGTGACTGCTGCGACGATTGAAATCTTCATGAGGCGACTCGTATTCATCTCGATTGCGAAGCGAATGTATACCAGTTGAATCAAGCAGTAGTGTCGTCTCCGCGCGCAAGGACAAACAATAGGACGACTGTCGCTTGGTGGACATCGCGCATCCGCTATTGCCTGGAAACGGTCGCCCCCGTTTGATTTGCTTGCGACCGATTCGTGTTTTTTCGCCGCGCGTCAGCGTCCCTGTCGCTCCCCTAAGGAGAAGCGCTTCCCCTTGCCGCGCTCGGCAACGAACGACAATCAGCGCCCACAATCCACCACAAACCCGACCCAGGCCGGGGGGGGGGGGCCCCCCCCCCACACCCCCCCCCCCCCCCCCCCCCCCCCCCCCCCCCCCCCCCCCCCCCCCCCCCCCCCCCCCCCAACCCTCCTAGAGCTCGAACAAAACGATTTGCCGCCCCCCTGGGGGCGAATTATAGGGTTTGCGGTAATTGGTTTCTTTAACAAGGGAGGGTAATTGTAGGTATACTTGTAACTGTGGGGGTGTACTATTCCCCACTATTTTTCAACACCCACCAACCCGCTTCGCAAGGAATTTCACCCTGTCTTAAACGGCAAAAGTGAGTAATTATTGGTGTTTTTCAGTGCTGAGTGCTTTTCGGTGTTATACCGGTATGGCCATAAAACAGCTAAATAACACTGTTTAGACCCTATTTTTTTACCCATTTTACACCAAAAAAGTACCAGTATAAGTGAGTCAAAAAATGGTCAACTACGCCCCCCCACCTTTTGCTCCACCCCCCCCCCCCCCCAGAATTAGGAATTAGACCCGGCGAAATACGAAAAAAAAAACTTTTTGGGAATAACTTTAACACCGAACAAAGTGACGTGCTTAATTTTGTAGCACGAATAGGCTTAGGGGTCAACTACATACTCGATGAAAAATCGTAAGAATCGGAGTGGTGGGACGAAACGATGTTGGCACATTTCTGAATTCCATTTTTCAAATTTTGGCTGCTTGTAACGTCTCAGCGTGCAGTGACGTGACAAATGGTGAACACACAGTCGAGTTTGCATGTGTTCGGTGGATACCCTATGGTATGGTTTGAGTCGCTCTTGCCACGAGAAACAGGCGTTTAAAAAATTGGGTCTACACTTTGGGGCCAAAACTGGCCCCACATTTTGAAGCACTGTAAAGGGTGCGATGGTCCGATTGGTGCGATGGACCAAGCCTAAAGCCGAAGGTGGACCCTTGGGTATCCATCTACGTAGGTAAGTGGTTTTTAGCAAAATCCATGACTAGCGATTTTTTTTTGCATGAAAATTCCGTGGAACGCTTCTTAAAATGTACCCATGGAGCGGACCACACATCGATCTTTCTTTATCCACTCTCTACAATTAGGCCCCTTCTTCGGCCGGAATAAAACAATTAACTCCAATGGTGAGTTTTCTGTAGTTCTCTTTTACTGTTGGAAGGATCGGTCTAAAAATTTCAAGGGACATTCTTTTTACCGTGCTGTACTTTTTTAATACACAAAAGTTGTAAAGAAAAAAATAAAATAAACGTATTTTAGAACAAAACCCAGACGTTTCCAAACCTGGGAGCTTAAATTCTGGGTCAAATGTGGGTTCGTCTGCCTGCTTATTGCTAAAGCTTACATTGCAAGCTTTTGTTTATCTCTCCGACCGTGGAATGCTCTTTTTCGCCGCACGTCAGCGCGGCGAGTTCATATACGGACGGAAAAATTCGTAATGGTCTGTCCGTTCATCCTTTCGTCCGTCCGTCCATTACCAACCGGTTCTTCTTTATGGCTTGACGGATCGGGCCGAATTTTTTTTGAGCATTCTTTGAACAAATTTGGAGATACACCTTTTTTAAATTTATTCTAAAAAATTTACAAAAAAAAAATTAATAAAAAAACATTTAATATTTCTGTGTCCTCGAGCAAAATTTCTGTGAAAACACGTGCTTAAGGATAGGGCCAATCTGTGAGGAAAATTTCTGTGTCTGGGAGCAATATTTCCAGATCAAATTTGGTAAAACGCATTGTTAACGATAGGACTAGGATGTGTACCAATCTGGGACTAAATTTCTTGGTCTGGGAGCAACATTTCTGGGTCAATTTTGAAAGTTTCTGCTACGTTATTTTCCGCAAATCGTGGAGCAAAATTTCTGTGTCCTCCAGCAAAATTTCTGTGAAAACACACGCTCAAGGATAGGGATCTGGGTGGAAAATTTCTGTGTCTGGGAGCAAAATTTCAGTGAAAACACATGCTTAAGGATAGGGCCCCATCTGTGAGGAAAATTTCTGTGTCTGGGAGCAAAATTTCTGGGTGAATCTGGAAAAACGCAATGTTAAGGATAGGACTCGGACGTGTCCAATCAAGGAGGAAAATTTCTGGGTCTTTTCGCAATTTTTGCGGAAAATAACGCGGCTGAAAGTCTGCGTTATTTTCCACCGCGTACTTGAAAACGCACTAGTGCGTTCGCCAGTACGCGCGTCGGTCCAGCCAGCCAGCCACCTACTCCCCTCTGCTTACGGGGCTACCTACCCCGCTACACAGGCAGTGTGCCAAAAGGCAGCGTTGACTCCTTTGGCCCTGTATTAGGGTGGGGAGGGTGCAGCGTGGATGCCTTTAGGGCGCATCAGTGCATTCCTGTGTACCTACGCACCGACTTGGAGGTCCTCCCTCCTGCCTCCTCCATCGGCAATTGCAATGCAGATTTTTGGACTAAAAAAAGCAAGGTGGTGTAGCATTCTGCAATGCAATGCAATGCAATGCAACAACATGAGACAATAACGGGGCGTCGTATCATTGAAGCTTGTGCGGCGATTTCACCGATTCCAAAGGAATCGGCACCGCTAAAGAAATCCAGGAAGCCAAACACCGTCCAATCCCTGCCGAAGCACTGAAATTTCGAATGAAAGGCAACAAAATCAAGTGAAGTGCTTTTTGAAACGAGCTTGTTTTCTTAAAGTTTAAGTAGAATACGGGTGTAGGTAGGTAAAATTCAACTGGTCCGCCTGTTTAGACCGAATGAAGCTATCGTACACATGGATGTGTTGTGCATGACTTGTAAAACTTAACAAGCTAAAACAAACACGCAAGAGACTCACAGAATAGGCTCAGAGGCACACCAACTCCAACTCCAACGCCGACCGGCACCCCGACGGCAGTTGCGAGCAGCGGCGCAATTTCAGTTTCATAGAGAAAGTGTGAAAACGCCGTGGCGCAGGATTCAGATTCGGATTCCTTGCCAAAGTTGTCGACCTGGTTGACGACGTCACAGACCATCGCGGTTATTTGACCGGTGCTGTGCAAAAAGTAGTGAATAGGTTTTGAAAGCTGTGCCGGATGTCACTAAAGCTTTTTACAGCCGGCCGGACCCAGACCCGACCACGAAGCCCGGCTCAAGTTGAAGAACTTTTAAGAAAGACCGTGGAATTTTTTGAAATGGAACTCCTTCGAAATAGCGCCCTTCTAGTTTAGGTATTAGCCGCAATTTTCTTTCTCGGAATCGTACGAATTGTACGGCTCTGGTGTCGCGTCGCATCTCACGTAATTTTTGTTTTTCGTAGATACAATGTAATGATGCTCTCGCGAAGCGCCAATTAGGCGCTGTCGAGCTCTTTTCAATTGTTTTCTACCGCACCAACAAAAAATCCGTCCCGAAACGGATATATGGGGGTAGTGTAGCAGCTGGAAACGCCCTTTTGTCCCGGTCCGGTTCCGGGTCCGAATCCGGCGGCTGTAAATCGGGGCTTGAGTGAAATGGACAGGAGCCTGACAGTACGTGGGCTGGAATGTGCGTGGGTGTGTCAGCTCTGCATGACAAACTAATACAAACCAACGGTGTGTCCACTTGAAGCGATTGCAAACGTTGATGCGGATTCAGTTCTAGAGACGATTTTATCTTCAGCTTCTGGCACTTCTCGAGGCTTCTCACTTGGCTCACTTTGCATTCCGCCACAAATTTCCGTAGTGTTCCGACTTTGAAGTTGGAAATAAACGAAAGGTTGTTTTTATTATTGCAGCTTGATTTGGCCTAAACAGATACCACTTTGTGAACCGGCTTTTGCACTTCCTCTGCACGTTGATTGTATAATAGCGATCTACACAAAGTAGCACATTAAACTCGTCAGCTACATTGTAGGTCTAGTATCCAGGTATGTATAGGCACTTCTGTTGTACAGTACATGTGTACAAATCAATTGCGTACTTGCAAGCTGTTTGATTATCGCTAGTGACTAGATGTTATGAACTAACACTTCAATTTCAACTTGATTGCTTACCTGAACTTTATTCAACCGCTTGCCTAGCATATGCATTGCAACGAAGATGAAGGTACATACCTACCTATATGCGAACAAAAGCTTACCAAGCAAGGCTCTGGTTCGATTTTCCGACAGAATTGTTTGATCGTCGAACGTTTGTAGTTGACATCCAAACGATAGACCGCGCTGTCTCGTCTACCACAAAGGGTCACTGCACTCATCTGCTGAGGGCAACAAGCAGTGATCAGAATGGTCATCAACAAAGCACAGTTCATTTTTTTCCAAGCGCTGTCACCACGCCCTCTTAAGCACATGTTTTTTTTCAAGAAAGCGTGCACTAATACGAACTGCACCAACGCGTGAAGACAAATCGTGTGTAATGTGTCATAGAGGTCGTAATAGTCATATTAGTCTGCTGCGCCTGTTTTCAAATCGTTATTGTATAATCTGAATTTTCTCAACAAAATCAGATGCATTTGTAATACAATTCGAATTTGCGCGGATGTAGCCTTCAACAAAAAAGCTGCCGGTATAAAAATGTGGCAGCTAGAATCTGTAACCAACAGGCCAGGTGCCATTTTCTCGTTGTTTGTTATCTCAATGTTCAAATTTTGGAGGTTTAATGTACCTAAACGTACCTAAATAAAAATGTACCTAGTATGTAAAATTTGCTTGCAAGTTGCAGTGTACGCTTACAATACCGTAAATTCTCCAATAGTGCCCCCTGGGCACTATTATTTCAACCTCTTCTTACCCAGGGCACTATTGGAGGGGGGCTTCTGTTGGAGGATTTACGGTATTTGCAACTACCTACTGCAACATCCTTGAATTATAGCACTTCCCCCAATTTGCCTCACAAACCGCGATCCAGAAACCATTACGTGCACTGTATAACCGTGTATGTACATGTACCTTGCTGTAATAATGTATGTAATTACTGTATGTATATGTAGCGGGAAAAATGCGTATTGATGCATATCTCTTTACTGTTCAAGGTAGAGAATCGAAGCTTGCCGAGCTCAGCAAGCGCCACGCCAGTCGGCTTGTCGGAGCCGACCGTTCGTTGCCGTTTGCCGCCAGGCGACGGTCTTTTCGGCAGCGCTTAAGGGCTCCCTGGAGGGGCGGTTGCCCGGGACCGGTGGTTCGTCGGCAACCGCTCCTAAGCGCCGACCGTCGCGGCTGGCCAACCTTAGCCATCGTTGACCACTACACCACTGTTTTGAGGATCGTGAGGAAGGATTACGGAGAGCTTTACCCAACTAAGTAAACTGGCGATGAAGAGGCGAACTCGAAGAAAATTGATATTTCTCGCAACTCTGCTTACGGCGATTGGTGAGTTCAATCGATCACATTAAAACTGATCTGGAACCACAGTTTGTGCGCATTTTTAGCGGCGACTAGCAATGGCCCGCCATCAGAATGCGCGACGGATTCTGCTGATGACTGCCCGGTCGCAGACGAGACGGACGGAGACATGGGACAAACTGAAGTGGATGCAACACGTACTAATGGTACAGATCACACGAGCGAGCAGGACGCTTTGGGCGAAGGTCAGTGAGCAATGTTTAGTGAGAAATGCTGCGTACAGTGTGCAAAACCCTCTGGTTGCATGCGGGCGTGAGTACGAGTGCGTGGCTGCGTGCGTGCGTGCGTGCGTGCGTGCGTGCCTTGCGTGCGTGCGTGCGTGCGTGCGTGCGTGCGTGCCTTGCGTGCGTGCGTGCGTGCGTGCGTGCGTGCGTGCGTGCCTTGCGTGCGTGCGTGCGTGCGTGCGTGCGTGCGTACGTGCGTGTTTGCGTGCGTGCTTGCGTGCGTGCCTTGCGTGCGTGCGTGGTTGCGTGCGTGCGTGCGTGCGTGTGTGCGTGCGTGCGTGCGTGCGTGCGTGCGTGCTTGCGTGCGTGCGTGCGCGGCGTGCATGCGCGGCATGCGTGCGCGGCATGCGTGCGTGCGTGTGTGCGTGCGTGCGTGCGTGCGTGCGTGCGTGCGTGCGTGCGTGCGTGCGTGCGTGCGTGCGTGCGTGCGTGCGTGCGTGCGTGCGTGCGTGCGTGCGAGCGAGCGTGCGTGCGTGCGTGCGTGCGTGCGTGCGTGCGTGCGTGCGTGCGTGCGTGCGTGCGTGCGTGCGTGCGTGCGTGCGTGCGTGCGTGCGTGCGTGCGTGCGTGCGTGGGTGCGTGCGACGTGCGTGCGTGCGTGCGTGCGTGCGTGCGTGCGTGCGTGCGTGCGTGCGTGCGTGGGTGCGTGCGTGCGTGCGTGCGTGCGTGCGTGCGTGCGTGCGTGCGTGCGTGCGTGCGTGCGTGCGTGCGTGCGTGCGTGCGTGCGTGCGTGCGTGCGTGCGTGCGTGCGTGCGTGCGTGCGTGCGTGCGTGCGTGCGTGCGTGCGTGCGTGCGTGCGTGCGTGCGTGCGTGCGTTCGTGCGTGCGTGCAATGTACATCTCCAGATGTACACTTTGTTCAGAGAGCCTTTGCGTCCCGATCGACGCAGATTTCAGCGTGTGCCAGAAGTCCCTCGTGCTCTACGTGCGCTTGCACAAACATGGTAGCTTGCGCTACGATTGCAGCGTACAGCACAATGTACATTTACATTGCAATACATGCACAACCGATTTCTCAGAAACAATGGTATATGTATTTATGACTGAACAGATTTCGACGCCTGTCAGCTGTTGTGCGATGGCGGTTGGCAAAGCAATTTCGACTGGAACGCCTTCGGCTATAACTTTTATTTGAACTGCTCGACTGGTTTGTGAAGCAGCAATATAAAAAATAAAAATACATATTTAATTTTTTGAAGTGTGTAGCAAATAAAATTCCCCACCCCAAGTAAAGCGTTTCAACATTGCCTCAACTTTTTGACTGGGTACAAACACACATGTAGCGTGGATACTTACCTGTATGACTCAATTAGGTTAGGTTGTGCAGCATTCTGGAAACTGACAGCACAAACTGTACCTGAAAAATGCAAAAAAAAAGAACGTTTTAAGATGAATTGGTAGTATTGTGCCTCCCAATTATGTTCATGTGTAGGCAAATGTTAGTACATATAGGTATTCAGTAGGTACATATTTCTTGCTACCAGTAAACAACATGTGTCAACATACTCAACATCATTAACATCATACAACTAATTGTCAACCTGAACCGTTCAGATCCTACGACGGACGTTTCGACAATCATCACACCTCAGACAAAACTCACAGCGAAAGGTGATGACGTCACAAAACGTTCACAAGCTCCAGCTAACGAGAGCACAGGATCCACCAATAAATCTGAAACAATTGAAACAATTTCAGTCAGCACCCAAGAACGCGAAGATCAAACCGAGACATCAATGACAGAGAGTACGCCCACAAGCTCCAAAGCTCCTACCGACAGTTCCTCAAAAAGCTCTTCCACAACACCTTCTCAGAACTATGTGACCAAAGACGCAAACATAGAAATTTCCAAGATGACAAGCGCGAGCGAGTCCGTGGATGTCCTCCAGAACTCGGATTCGACCTCTGCCACACTCCAGGACCTCACAAACTTTGAACGAAACTACTACACACCAAGCTTCACCCCTTACAGCGGCTCAACAACCTTTCGCGTCTCGGCCAAAACGGCCACTAAGAGTCCACCGCCACTCTCCCCACTCAATCCCTCTACAATGGCAACAACAACCACTCTGCCACACCGATACTTCCTTACCTATCAGACTGTTTTGAGCCAGCGAAAGATCTCTTCAGCATCGGCAACAACCGCGGCAACGTCTACAACACATGACGACAACTTGAAAGAAACACTTCCATCCGCAAGTTATGGCTCAACAATTGCCGCAAATGAATTGACCAAGCATCATACACTGCTGTCTACTGGCCAGTCGGATAAAACCAACTTTCCCGAGGAAGGCAGTTCAAAGCACGCGACTTTGACATCTACCAGTGACGAATCCACGTTGAAAAAGGACGAGAAGATTACAACTGAACAAAGACCAAGCAATACAGAATCTGAGCCAACATTTCACTACTCGTCCATCCAAACCACTGCAAAGTTGCCATACACTACAACAGAAAATGTACGCGATGAAACCGCAAAGCACATGGAGCAGACAAATACCAAGACAAGCACTCTCAAAAGTTCCATCACCACAAATTCAATGTCAGTCCCTATCGCAAGTCAAAGCAGAAAATCTACAGAAATGCAGCATCAAAAAACAACTGAGAAGCAGACGACAAGCGTCGCATCTGATTTGACAGCCTCCTCTAGCATCCAGGAGCGAAAAGTATCACCACAGACTTCTGAAGAAATGAAATCAACTGCAGCGACGTTGGCAGTTCAAGAAGAAATTAGCAAGTCAACTGAAATGACGCCCGCGGTTCAAGAAGAACTCACGTCTGCAGTCAGCAAGGGAACAAAGGTTTCAGTTGTTCACCCAGACAGAACCACAACTTTACATTTGCTGCAATCAAGTGCCAGCCACTCTGCTGCAGGAGGCACTACAAGTCTGAACTCAGAGCGTTCTACAGGCAAAAGATCAATCCATACACAAGTTACAACGGGTATCCCATTGACTGCTCAGGGACCAGAAAAATTCTCTTCCACATCTGAACCCCATTTCACTACCAGAACCTCTTTCACAAAACATTTCACAATGACAAGTACCACGACTCATAATGGAATTCTGCATCAGTCGGTTACACTGCAGGCGAGTGAACCTGTAGAGGAGATCCTTCAAAAGTTGGAAGTGACGACTAGCGAGATGGTTCCACTTTCCCCCACAAGCACTGAATTCCAGTCCAAAGAAATCGCGACTACGAGTGGTCTGGTTAAAGTGAAGTCAACAGATGCTGCACAAAGCACATCTAAAACTGCAGTCTCGAGTGCTGAACAAGCGGCTCGACTAACAACAATCTCTATCAAACAGCAAAACAACGAGAAAATGACAACTGTGACTTTACCCCTTCCACTGCAGTCTTTCCTGACACAGAGTACTAGCACAGACCCATCCAACCATATTCTTCATCAGACTGAGGCAAAGGTGCAGAGCCCCAGCAGTGCAGTCCCCGCGATTCCAGACTTGGCAGCAAAAACCAAAAAGTCCCCTGAAACGGAGACGACAAGCCAAGACAAGTCGCGAACTGTCACGGACTCAAAGTCGAACAGCATTCAGCACGACTTGCGAACCACAGTCGTGAATAATAAAGAAAGCAGTTTGGGTCGTTTTGTGGCGGCTGAACCAAAGGTGTCGGCAAAATCAACTAAAGCCCCAGTCTCAACACCTTTGAAATTGCAATTAACCACTTCGTCTGGCTTTGCCAAGTCGCAGAAGAACCCACTGGGTCAAAAAACAATTGATGAAAGCTCACCAGCGATAATGGCAGGCACAGGCGTAACAGTTGGGCGTTTGAATGCCGCAGAATCGTCCGAATTTACGAAGTCGCCCAAAATGAAGACCGCTCTACCCAAAGGCGACCCGTCAGCGGTGCTGGGCGGTACAACCAACCTCTTGACCGTTTCCAGATCTTCTCGCGCTGTCCCTAAGGCCACTTCTGAAGTGGAGACGGTGGGAACAAATTCGGAGGTGACCGATGTTGAGTCGGTAATATCTTTCGGCACCAAGTCAGAAATCGCACACTCTATGACAACGAAGTTGGACGAATCCTCAACTGACATTGCAACAAACGCCTCGGAAAGATTTCCATCTACTACAGAGCGAAAGACACTGTCAACTGAGCAACCAAAAGTTCTGGAAAAAACGCAAACTCAAGCCAGAAATGAGAAAACGGAGAGTACGCAGAAAGAAATCCGCATGACGACACAATCGGAAGCGACGCCAAAAATAGAAGACGCTACGTCGAAGGGCCCAGCGATTATGGCGACACGTTCATTTGAAGTCGAGTCATTCCATTCTGCTGGATCCACGTTGAACAGCAAAGTGACAGCAAAAGAAGTGGTACAGCCACGCTACACGACAATGAAGTCGAAACCATTCGACCGAATTTCCAGCGGTACTCCAATGAGCGATCCTGAAACAGTTCCACCTACGACAAAACACAAATCCACACCAACCGAACATACCACAACTCTGGCAAAAACTTCTCAGCAAACCGGAAAAGACACAACAACGTTTCAACCAAGCAAAAGCACTCACCCAAAACCATCCAAAACGACAAAATCGCAGGACGTTACGAGCGGAAGCGCGCCTACCGCGGCCAACACCTTCGGCGCGGCTGGTGGCGACTCCACACCAAGCGGCCCAATGACCTCCATGCAAATTTCTGAAAGGCAGAAGACCGCCAGTCGCAGCTACACGACGTCCCATGGCGGCGGAAAGAGCTTCAGCGACGCCGCCGACGAGCTGGAGCGGCTTTTGGAGGAGCTGACGGGCGAATCATTCGCGGACCACGCCACGCGAGTGCTCGGCATCGCCCACAACACCGTGCGACCGCCGACAGTGCAGCAGCCAGTAGCGGCCACGGGCAAGGACAAAACGTCGTTCACCACCACCAGCACCAGCACGTCCACAACAACGACAACTACAGGTAGGGGAGTGTACTCGGCCCCTTTTCTCTCACTCACCTCACGCATGCTGTGTTGCGGCTCATCGATCATAAGGCTACCGTACACCAGCACCCGAATGAATGCCCTCCAGTAGGGCCTCTAGGGGTACATATAGGACTAGGAGGTGTCATGTGCCAAATGGTATGTAGTTAGTAGGTACATACATACGTTTTTGTCGTGCACAGCTGCGCCCATTATTAACCGTGGTTTCAGCAGCCAGGTATTGTAGGTACTTTGCATGCCAACATTTTAGGCCGAAATCATAGCGCCCTGCACGTCCAACTGTTACACTTCACAGTACGAAATACAGTGAGCACCCTTACATGAGTTGTGCACATGACAGAAGAACACTGACACACCCGTTTGTACTCAGACTCCAATAGATACTTCGGTTTCAGAATTAAACCCACTTCTCAAGTACACGTTCACGGAGATCGAAAAGGAATTCACACCCAAAGTGAGTGCCTGCCACGCAGCTATGCAGTGTACTACTTACTGCTCGTTCTAACGAATTGCAACAGCTTTAATGAGTTCTAGCAGCAAAAAGCGCACCAGAATAACGCGTGCTTACCATAGCAGATGACCCATTTTGCTTAGGAGATGACATCAATGGAAAGGGCAGTTGCGACCGCCATGCAAGCATTAGGCTGCGTTTACCTTCTGTCTTGTTTGGGCGCCGTTCTGATCTTTTACACCATTTTCAGGCGAGTATTTTGCTACTTTTGAAGCCACAGTCACTTGCGCGCGTGCCAAAGGATTGTCGCGTTCTAGATCGAACTACATCGAATTCACTCTCATTTATCATCAAGATCTAAACTTGTTCCTAGCCCACAGCCTTATTCTCACCATGCGCGAGCCAGCAATGGCACCAGACGTCATCAGCCCCGTGCGTTTAGCGTCTTTGAATCAAACCAAAATCAAGTTTCTATTGGTTGTTTATATTTTGTTGGTTGTGTAAGTTCATGTTAGGTACTGTATTATATACTGTAAATGCTGTATGGCTATGCACCGGTATTTATAAACTGTCAGACACATCCGTCATACAGTATACGTAGGTAGGTACCACTACCCATAGTCTTGGCATTCTCGGCAACCACTTGTTATACTTCCTTAGCAATCATGCATTTTTTCTAAATCCTACGTTTATGTTTATTGTTAAGTTACAAGTAATACAAGGTAGAGCAATTTCTCGCACAGCCTATGCTGGTGGCGTATACATTGTACTTTCTTTTCAGACAGTTTGTTACTACATTTCTGCTTTCATCAACTTCTTCTATGCCGCATCGTACACTTTCCTTGCACTCGACGCATGGCAATCAGCAATGGTTTGCGGAAACGTAATTAGACGGTACTCATTCTACTCAAAGAAAGCCAACATCATCCTTGGCTATGGTTAGCAAAACTTTACGTGTGTGTCAGTGTGTCAGGTTTGTGTCAGTGCGTGCGTGCGTGCGTGCGTGCGTGCGTGCGTGCGTGCGTGCGTGCGTGCGTGCGTGCGTGCGTGCGTGCGTGCGTGCGTGCGTGCGTGCGTGCGTGCGTGCGTGCGTGCGTGCGTGCGTGCGTGCGTGCGTGCGTGCGTGCGTGCGTGCGTGCGTGCGTGCGTGCGTGCGTGCGTGCGTGCGTGCGTGCGTGCGTGCGTGCGTGCGTTTGTGCGTGCGTTATTCACGCTCATCATTCTCCACTGACTCTTTGATTCAGGAATAGCGGCGATCTGGTCACTTCTGATGTCAAACCTGCAAGGCGATTACCTGTCCACACCTTGGAGCTGCATGGGCGACCTCTCAGATGGCCATAATTACCTGTTTATCGTCTCGTTCTCCGTCATAGTCGCCGGCACCTTAACGATCGTGTACACAGAAATGCCAACGCAGATGGCGCGAGCGTGGCCTCCCTTCCCGGCCCAAGTCCTCGACCCGCTCCAACAACGCATGGCCAGGTCATTGACTCCACCATGCATGTTTAGTATGTCTCGGCGCAAATTGCAATCTTCACGGTTTTCTAAACTTTTCATTGTTGTGATGTCCTTCCCGCGATGCTGTAAATAATAGAATATTCGATAATCCAAGAAAGACAGATATGAAGGTATGTACAGTGTAGCCCTTGTAGCTACAAGTTCACATGTACATATAGGCGGAGTTGCCACCCTTCATTCCTCGCTCATTCATTTCAGGGTTGCGCGCCTCGGGGCTTTTATAAATGTTCTCTTGATGATTTCTGGTCACGCTTTATCGGCCGGCGCCGTCTATTTGCAAGAGGTGGAGCTGTATGGTCTCGCGATGTTGGTCAACATCTTGCATGGCGTCGCCATATTCAAATTTCATTCCGCCACCCACCCCCAAGTCGGTTGACCTCCGTTTGCTGCTGCTTGTACTGCGATTGTATACTATTTGTGGACATGCAGGCACGCATTATCTTTCACAGCCCGCCCCCACATCCACACCAACATTTAGCGTACCGTAATCGTCTGTACAACGCACATGTCGTGGAGAATTCATAGACAGAGCACACAGTCAGTACGTGTAAGTGCATTGTGCGCGTGGTTGTTCAGTAGTCTTCTCTTCTACCACGACGATATGCATACAGTATTCGAATTCTGCACGCGCAAGCACGACAATACGTGGCGGCGAGCATCAATTGCACAATACTCTTTGTGCACAATACTCATACTTGTATTTAGGTGCAGCAACTCATCAAGCGCTGGCAAGACCGCCTAATGAAGCGACTGAGGAAGGTCTCGTGGTGGAAAAACAAAATGTCTGCGCAGCAACAAAAAGACAAATCTGGAAATGACAAGACGACGAGTAAAGGGGCCGACGAGAGTGAGAACAGGGGCGCGAAAAACGGCAAAACTAACAACAAGGGAGCGAAAAACACCAAAAGTAACAACAAGGGCGCAAAAAACGACAAAAGTAACAACAAGAGAGCGACAAACTACAAAAGTAACAACAAGGGCGCAAAAACCGACAAAAGTGAGAACAAGAGAGCGAAGAACGGCAAAAATTAAGAACGAAAAGTAGGTGGGTAACACACAAGTGACGAGGAAACCTTTCAAATTCTGGTTGTGTTGTAATCGCGTTGTTGTGATGTTGTGATTAATCATGGTGATCAATCATTGGTTGTTATAATCAACGATGGGCATGAGCGGATCTGGTGCTGTTGCTAAGGAAAGCCCCTGGTCATAGGCGACTACCCAATCATGTTCGGTTATCATTTTCCTGGCGGTAGCGTTCTGTAGTGGTAGACCAGCATTTTTTGCCATAACCCAGGTGCCATATTCTGCAAAGCGAAAAGCTCAGAAAGTGTTATAACAACAGCGCTGCACGCAAAATTGCAAGAAACAGCGTCGAATGGTGCCTAGCTCTTTGCCTCAAAAGAAGGTCCGAAGTGGGAAGTGAGGGAGGGTGAGAGAGCGCCCATGGCACCCACCAGTTCCGCTCGTGTTTGTTTGCATACTCAACACAACTCTTAAATGTAGTGTTGCAATCTGTGTTCCTCTTTGAAGACGTGATTCGTTGTCTGTGATGCCTTTCGTAGGGTACTGACGCTCTGTCTCCTATGTATGTCAGTTCAAGACACTCGATGTCCGCCTGTGCGTCGTCGTTTGGGATTGTGTTTCTGTAGAAAAGTTCCTTGTGTCCTGTTTGTTTCGAAACGACACACTACACGCGCGTTCATATTCTATCCACGTAGGTATGTACAGTAGGTATGTGTACTTCGCAATGGTTGTACTGTTCGCAACAATTTGTGTATCCGTTGATAGGGAGACTGCACTGTACACTACGTACCTGTAGCCTAGCAACACGTACTTCAGACAAGGCGAGGCATTCAGAGAATGAATGCGTCCAGAAGAGTACCTCTTACAGGAATAGACAGCATCCTTTAGTTCATGTACATACGTAGTTTGATTTTTGTTAATCGGGTTCAGCGTGTCGAAAGCACTGAGAAATTGGACGCGATTCAAATCGCCAGCAAGCACGCACGTGCGCACAGGTGGCGCGAGGAGCGTGCGAAACGATGATTTGTAGTCCGGGCACGTCTACACGGAACCGTGACAACTTCCCAAGACCAACGCACGAGAAACACAGAATTGCCTACCAACTCTTCGCCAAAAACTAACGTGTTTTTTTTTCTACAAGCGACCGTGCCAACGCGACGTGCAATGTTCAGGCACAACTTTCAAAGTCTGTCGAGTGCGGGGTAGCGAATGGTCATTCGCAAATTGAAAGGTGCGCTTCTGTATGCGTATGACCTGTGACTCTCAATACGCTTTCAAATTGCGTGCGTGCGTGCGTGCGTGCGTGCGTGCGTGCGTGCGTGCGCGCGCGCGCGCGCGCGTGAATATACTTTACGAATCAATCTTTGGATTACGAAGTTTTCGGCGACCCTGACTGCGTCTGTCTGCTGCTCGAAATATGTACCCGCATACCTCGTGACAAAACGGAATTCAGGAGACAGGCCCAGTATGGGGTTTCGTGTGGGTGGTTGTGGGGGGGGGAGGATGGAGGAAGCGAACATCTGCCAGCAGCAGTAGCGCTGACGCATCTCCGTTCCATAGAAAGGCGGCCTGGCCATAAAACGGCCGAAAAACGCGGTCTGATTTACGGTAGCGAAGGGGCCATAAATTTGACCCCCCCCCCCCCTCTTTGTCCGTCTGGAACGCCAGCTCGCGAATCGATTTCGGCGAACCCGGCCCCCTCCCCCCCCCGCGCAAGTTTACCTAAAACGAACGCAATCGCGCGCCAGACGCCGCCGCACCTCGGCGAAACGTTCCGGCGCCGCCCCCTACTTTTGTTGTTGTTGTTATTGTTATGGTAATTCCGGGCAACAGCAACGCTTTCTCAGAGCGCGCCGCCTGTGATTTGTGAAGGGCGCACGCGCGAGCGCACGCACGCGTGGTACGCACGCACGAACACGATTGCGTTGCAGCGGCAGAGAGAAATCCACCGCCGGCCGGTGTTTTGTTGCAAAATTCGAAGAGGGGAAGAAGCGAGCTGGACCAATTATGTCACCCTTCTGCAATCGCGTCGTTCTGGCAATAATTGTTTGGTGCGCAACGCTGCAAGTCATCGACTCTGGGAATTGGCTGTGAGTTCTGAAGGGTCTCTGTCTATCGGCGTGTCTGTACGCACGTAGGTACAGTATAACGTTAATTCTCTATTGTGGAAGAGGGTGCTATGATTTCGACCTGCGATTTTTCAATTTCAAACGCAAAAAGCGCTTCAAACGTGAACCGTGGCGAGTCATTCAGAAGCCTGGCGAAGCTGTCTCTCGCCGGCACTTCCCTGATTCGACCCGAGAACGGCTACTCTAATCGGCGAATGCGACCGCGACCCGTGCACCCGGAACTGATCTGCAGACGGACCTCTCTGCTGTCCGCGCAACAGAAACAAATCTGCACCTTGAATCCCTGGGACGAATGACGCGCTCGAGACAGTAGCTTAATAAATTCTAATTGGTCACCTGCAGAGTGCGCTTCAATAAATGACCCAAATGTACATTTTGAGGTCAAAATGACCCAAATATATGGTCAATATTGCCGCGTCATTCCGCCCCCAGGCTATTCAGTTCCATGCAACACGGCGTGTACGCGGCCCTTCGCGAGTGCAAACGTCAGTTCAAATTTGAAAGGTGGAACTGCTCGGAAGGCCGAGGCGTCAACGACACTGAACTGGACGCCGAACTCTTGGGCAAGACGATGAGAGCGGGTGAGTCGAGCATTTTACGCGACAGAATTACATAGTTGGTGCACCGCAAAGAACGCTAATTTATGATTGAATTGTAGTAAAATTGTACTTCGCTAGTCAAGGATTGTACTTTCGACACAAAACGCCAGTCACAAAAGTACCAACGGAGCCAACTTTTGCCAGCTGAGACTCACTCTGCATGTGCAACTAACGCATTTTGCCACCGAGTACCGTGTATGTGCACACCAATGTATGTATACAAGCACCGTATATTCTTCAATAAGGTCCTCTTCCTCCAATAGAACTCCCTACCAATAGTGAGTGACCCGAGATAGGAGGATGAAACAGTAATACCGCGGGGTACTAATGGACGATTTTTGGTATGTACAGTATCTACACGTACAAGGTCTGGCAGTACTGACGCTGACTGACCCTTTTGCCCTTTGCATGGCCTTCTGCCTTGTAATACTTCTAGTAGAATAGACAACGCCCTTTGAGCGAACAAAGAGACGTCGTTTCTCGCTGCGATGACGGCCGCCGCCCTCATCCGGACGATCACGCTGACGTGCGCCCAGTCGGACAATCTCGACAGGCCGTTGATCTGCAGCTGCACCCGCGGCCCGCCTGCAGACCTTCACATTCATGGTCCCAGAATTGGTGAGCTGCGTTGCGCTGGTGTAAGTGCTAAAGTACAACTGTGCGCTGCGTGCACTCCATCCAACCCAGGGCGGTTCCAGGGGCGGAGGGGATCAAGCACGAAGGAACAAAATGGTAGGCGAGGGGCGATGGGCGAGCAGGTAAATAGGCCAGGGAGGTTGCAGATGCTACCTGTATCTGTAAGTTTCGGCTGGCCTTTAGCTTAACGTTCCCATATGCGCAACATTACACATGTGCTAGCGCTTGCACGCGCTTGCGAGCGAGAGAACCGAGCCGCTTCAGATCCTGCCCTAAGGTTCCAGTGGAGCGGTTGCACCCACGACACGACCTTTGCGAGGGAGATCGTCGATCGCCATTTATTCGAATTCGAGATGCAGCAGTTCTCACTAAGCGGCGACGCCAAGCACCTCGCCAACTGGCACAACCTGCGAGTTGGACAGGAAGTCAGTGCCGCACGCACGCACGCACGTACGCACGCACGCACGCAAGCACGCACGCACGCACGCACGGACTCTGCACAGCTGCTCACAAATTCCCTGCCATCGGTGCGGCGCACATCACAAGGTCCGCAGTTTTCTCAAAACAGAAGAGCTCGGTTGGCGCTAAAAACACCTGGCCCGGGAGATCATACGTGCCCACGGAGATTGGGCCAGGGGAGGGGTAAATCACCAAATTCTTCGAAGGCAGGGGGTGGGTAATTCGGGATTTTCGGGATGCAGTTTTATATGTCGGAATTTGACAAGAAATGGTACTTATTCGCCTTAAAATGGACCCAAAACGTGATCTAAACGCCATTTCTATGTACCTTTAAGCTGCAAAGTACAAAAGGACAGCGCCGCAGGCACACTTTTTGCCATTTTTACAAGACAAATTGGCTTGAAGCTCCAGAAAATGAAAGCCAGGGGAGGGGTAATCTCGAAAGCCTTTCGGGATAGGGTCTTCCAGGGGAGGGGTATACCCCCCCCCTATACCCCCCAGCGGGCACCTATGCGGGAGATGATTTGAACCTGACAGAGAGGGGGGGAGGGGGGGGGGGGTCTTCAGATTCCAACGATTGCCGGCAGAGGCCAGCAAAACCTTCTTTAACCGACGTTGTGCCCAGTGCACAACTTGCAGGCGATATTGAGGAATCTGAAACTGAAGTGTAAATGCCACGGCATTAGCTCCTCGTGCGAGGTGCGAACCTGCTGGCGAGAGACGCCCACCGTGTACAGGCTCGGAGTGTGGCTTCGTGAAAGATACATCACCTACACTGTCGAGGCGGTGAGTGGGCGAGAGTACATGCATGTACACTAGCAGTAGTGTGCCGCGTGCGTGCGTGCGTGCGCGCGTGCGTGCGTGCGTGCGTGCGTGCGTGCGTGCGTGCGTGCGTGCGTGCGTGCGTGCGTGCGTGCGTGCGTGCGTGCGTGCGTGCGTGTCGTACAGCACGACCTACCTGACAAGTCGAGGTGCTCGTCAACGGTTCAGGAGCTGGCCGAACGCGGTCTGCGGCGTCGACACGAGCACGATGAGCCGATTCGGAAGGCCGAGCTGGTCTACCTCAACCGCTCGCCCAACTACTGCCGACCCGACCCCGGGAGAGGCATCTACGGAACGCAGGGAAGGGAGTGCAACGCCTCCGTGCACTACGAAGGCAGCAGGGGCACCTGCGAGCTGCTGTGCTGCGGCAGAGGTGCGTGCACCGCGCGACAAACTCTTCATTTGCGTTTTCTCATTTGCATTTACATTTTTATTGCGACGACGACCACTGCATTGACAGGGTGAGCGGAAGGGCTGGGGCAAACAATGGACGTACAAACATGATGCTCTTTGCGGCGTCTATGTACATAGAACTTGAAGTTCTTGGTAAAGAGATATATTACCTAACGCGGGGCGGGTCGGCCAGGACAGGCCAGGCAGCGCCCACACAGTTCTGGATGAGTGACCAATCAACAACCACATGAGCAATACGTGCAAGACTCGTTCCGATTTTGGTGTGGAATTGGCTGCGCGCTGGTGTCGCCTCCACACTGTGAAGATGTATGTACAGGGTTTTCTTTTCGAGTGCCACATTTTAATTTTGAATAACTCGGGCAAACGACAAGCTATTGACCTAAAATTTTGACTGTAGATAGACAACACTCTAAGGTTTTGTTGACAACTGACCCCATGTGAATCCGATTTGAAACCATTGCGTGGCACTCGTTTGAGTTTGCATGGTACTGTCCATTCCTGTCTGTTGCTTTAAGCATGTTGCTTGCATCTCTCTGCTACTCGATGAGTCTTTTTCAGGCAACCATGATTTCCCATACCACTTTGGAATGCCCTGTATTGGTAATTTTCATTTCATGCCGATTTCATGATGTTTGCTCGAGTTCAAGCAATCGTTCCTCACACAGCAAAACGAAAATGACTGTAGTATGGCTTATAATTTCAATCGAGTGTAACTCGCTGGTTTCAAAACGGATTCTCACGGGGCCAATTGTAAACAAAACCTTAGAGTGTTGTCTACCTACAGTTAAAATTTCGGGTCAATAGCATGTCGTTTGCCGGAGTTATTTAAAATTAAAATGTGGCACTCGAAAAAAAAACCCTGTATGTAGTCTTGTCTTTTTGCTCGGCTACCACCACAGCTCTGAGTAGCGATGTCAGTAAAAAGTCTGGAGACTTATTTTTTTAATTTTTAATTATTAAAAAAGTCGAAAACGTTTTTTAATTTAATTTTTAATTATTAAATAAGTCAAAATACTTTTTTATTTAATTTTTAATTTTTAAAAAAAGTGCTGAGACTTATTTAATTTATTTAAATTATTTAATTAATTTAACTGGTTTTTTAACTGTGTGCAATTTGAAGTTGAATTCAACTCTAGCAACATTACACCTACCCATTTTGTTGATGTCAGTGTGTACAATGTACCTAAGTTGCATTGGGCCACTTTGAGATTGAGAATAAGATCTAGTGATTGCAATATTTTGAAACAATGTTCATCTATGTATAGTGAGCGATCTGTGTTATTGGTTCTATCTTTGGGGCTACCTAATGTGTAGGTTAGTGCTCTGCTGTTGGCACGATGGTTTAAAGAAAAGAACCAAAGACATGTCACATGCAATTGTTAGACTGTCATGAGAGATACAAATCATTAAATTTCGTGTAGTGTATTCAGCAATGATGGGATTGACAGGCATGTGTGTATGCAATAAAGAGTTATTTCTTAGAAACTGTATGTTCATTTTCACAAATCTAAGAAAAACTACAAAACTATAGATAAATCCTCCAAAAACAACAACGAGAACCCAATATCCCTGCTTAAAAAAGTACTTTTTTAAGTGTGTAGTTAAAAAACTGATAAAAAAGTTTGTGACTGACTTATTTTTTTAATTTTTAATTTTTAAAAAAGTCAATTGACTTTTTTATTTAATTTTTAATTTAAAAAGTCGGGCTGTTGACTTAATTTTTTAACACTTTTTGTTTTTTAACACACTTAAAAAAGTATTTTCACTTTTTTAATTTTTAACTTTTTGTTTTTACTGACATCGCTAGCTCTGAGACACTTGCACACAGTACAGCATATTGTACACTTCGCCTTCAGGCTACAACCGTCGCGAAGTGATCGTGAAAAAGAAGTGTCGCTGTCGTTTTCACTTCTGCTGCTCGGTCACATGCGACCTCTGCTACGTGCCCCATGTCTACTACATCTGCAAGTGACGCCACCAACCAGCCAGTGACTGGGAAATTGGGGGCTGTACAAGGAACTGCAAGAAACGTAAAACTCTAGCTCTACACCCAGTTTCTATAAGGAACTGTTAGTTGCAGTGTTCTGGGCCTTACAGGCCTAAACACATCAGTTCATGACAACTCGCACTTTCGTCCAACTACAGCCCCAACACACTCGTGGACGAATACTGGTAAAACAGTACCCTTGTTACTCTGCTGCTTGCAATCAGTTGGTGGAATTTACTTCACGTCGAGTCTCTTTCAGTCACCTGTGTTTCAGACTGCTGGACGGATGTGTGATCGTGCACTTGCATTGTTGGTTGTACTCGATGACGTCGCGTAGTACAGTGTAGTTTGAACCGCGCGCGCAAACTTGCGGCGTTCGCCAGCGTCTCACATACACTGAATGGTTTGCTTACTGTACGAACACATGCGCTATTTTTTATTTCTGATAATATTCCACTTGATCAACGATCAAGCCATATATCCGCTATGCGCACCCATTGATGGGCAAAAAATCCTTCTGCATTTCATGACGATTCGATTGATTTGTGTTCGTGCAGGCAATATGCAATGTGCGCGAAATGTGCACATGTTGCTTTATTCCCAGTTGTACAAATACCATCGCCCAACGTAGCAAAGCGCACACTCAAGAGTAGGGGCGAAATGAGGATCCATTTCTTGGCGAAGTGTACAAAAAGGACAACGCCTTTCACACACGCTGACCGGTGCTTATTGAGCACTACTGACAACCGCGCATTGCATAGGCGTATACATAGATAGAGAGAACGACGCGAGATACAATAGCGCTAAGTCGTTGTGGGTGGACCGCAAATTTGCATCGAAGTGAATAGTGGCGCAGCCATTCTGTGTGTGTGTGTGTGTGTGTGTGTGTGTGTGTGTGTGTGTGTGTGTGTGTGTGTGTGTGTGTGTGTGTGTGTGTGTGTGTGTGTGTGTGTGTGTGTGTGTGTGTTATCAATTATCAATTACGATTATCAAAAACTGGCTGCGCCACACCAACAAAATATGACTACCAAGCGAGGCCAAAGCAATATATACAAGCAGTTTGTTCAACGCGCAAGGAAATGTACCCCTAGATGTAAGGATTGTCGCGAGCAGAAAACTAGGTGTGCTGCGTAGTCACCATTGGAGGTGCACATCGGTGGAAGGGGGGGGGGGGGTGGTCAAACAGATTCTTAGTAACCCGAAAAACTATAATTTTTTGAATTTAAGGTGCCCTAAATGCAAAAATCGGGCCGCAGAACCCAGCCAATTTGGCGTATAAACTGCACACGTCCATTTATTTAATTTTCGCTTAATACTTGCCGACCATTTCGGAGGTTGTGGGGGCCGGACGCATGTACCCATGTGCGTGAGGGTGGTACGCTCGCACTGGCGTAGATCGTTCGCACCGGAACAGAATTTGTGCCCATTCACCCAAAAATAAAAATAATAAACAAATTTAAATTGGAATATTGGGCGTCAGTGTGGGCTTGCGCGTCCTACTCATGGCCGGCAGCTCGTACATGGTCCAGTGGCCGCCCTTCTGGCGGATCTTCTGCCCCACCACCGTCGAGGCGTCCAAAAAGTACAGTACCACCAGCGTCCAGGCCAGCACCTGAGTAAGTGCGTGCGTGTACGCGTGTGCGTGGATCTATTTTTTTTTGTTATCCGAGCCTGCCCCTCGCTATATTGAAAAGGAAATTGGGTGTGGTGTTTGCGGTGCATCCTCTTCAGTGTTACTGTCGCCATCGCATGCAACAAACACCAAAACGGCAATTTTCACGGAAAATGGCGATTTTGACGGAACAACTACGTTTGCTGGGCGTTTCACCGACCTGGGCTTCTACCTAAACCCCACTGTCTCAACACGACCCCGGGCGGGGGGAGGGGGGGACTGGGACCTCGCAGGGGCCTCAGACCCTACTTGCACGTACGCGGTCCGTTTACCCCCCCCCCTCCCCCGCACCCCATCACCCGATGTATGAACATAAGATGTAGAAGCACCGACTGTGGCGTAAATCCATCGTCCATAGAGCCGGTGCATTCCGCCATCGTAATTGGCGCTGTAATAGCGCGCCACGAAGTATAGGGGCACGGCGGTCAAGGCGAACATAAATTCCTGAAGCGATTCTTCTTCTAAATTCTTGAATTGTAAACCCACGCACGCACGCACGCACGCACGCACGCACGCACCGCTATTCTGGCCGCCTTGCACACCATCAGGTCGCGTCTGCACACGTTGAGAAATAGGATCAAAGTGGTCCCGATCAGGCAAAAGACGGTCACAGCAATCAGAAATATTCTCAGCCATAGATCAGTGTAGTATTTGTCGTGGTCAATATTGCTATCAGTATTAGCCGACTGATAGCACTGTTTCGCGTCGAGGTACCAGCAATTTGGAGAGACGACCGCTCCATACGAGGAACCCGCCAGCTAAAAATGATTATTACGTGTTTTACAGCGATTTTAAAATGTAAAATTTGAATAAATTCTCTCCAATCGATCTATTGTACGATGGATACTCGAGTGCATTGCTGGGCATTTTATTATGCACCTGTAGGTGGTGTGAGTGGAATTGCACGTCTATTCATGCACATAAAATTACGCAAACGACATTCGATCACCAGTACTTTATGACTGGCCCAAGCATTAGTCATGCAAACGAGCGAAAAATCACATCATGTAACGCTATATGACTATGAGGCATACTTTTTGTTTAGTCATTTGTTTAATATTCCAATCAAATTCGCTACAAAATCGTGACGGAGTGGAACACTGAAAAAATGAGTTACGGTATCGTAGTCTTGAACAAAACAAAACATAAATGAATAATGAGAATATGCAAAATAAAATACAAGGGTAGACATGACTCACAATTTCCATGACTTTGAGTATTCCCTGCGGCTTCCAGTACTCGTTGTTAATTCCGTACGCCCTGTTGCCGCCGCATTTGACGAGATTTTTTAATAATTCCATTAACATTTTTCAAAAAAAAAATTAAAAGTCCCGCCCGTGTCGTCTTCTGCTGCAAGCGCGCGCGCGTCTCTGCAAACGTTATCGCGTGAGCAGTGTGACTGACGCACGTACGCACGACGAACGCACGCACTGGAGCGACGCACGGACGTACATGGTCGAACGGACCGACTCAAGTTGCGTGCGTCATACAAGAGGAACGCACGCACGCACGCACACGCTGGGCTCCAGTTTGCGCGCCGGGCCAGGACGCACACAGGGAAAATCCTCAGCGACAGAGATAGACTACGGCACGCAGAGATTAAGCCGTAAGCGTTCAACGGGACGGACAGCTATGGTTCCGCAAGCGGCCAGACGCACACACGAACAAGCGAACGCACGCACTGAGCAGCCGATGACGTCAACACGTCAGCTTTCTCAATAGCGAGCGAACGTGAATATGATTGAATCGCTGCTATTCTTGGCTCGGCAGAGGACAGAGGCTAACGTAGCAACTATGTACCTGGCTACATACCTATATGTAGCGACAGCTTCAGCTAGATGGCAAAACAGCAGACGCGCGCCGCTCATTTGCTGATGTGCCGTTCCATTCGCGAACAACCAGTATACCGTAAATTTTCCAATAGTGCCCCCCTTCCATAGTACCCCCACCCACCCTCTGCCAATAGTACTACCGGGTAGACGAAGGTTGGAACATTTGTGCCTTTTCCTCCATATTTTCCCGTGGCACAAATATCAATGGAAGTCACTTTCGTAACTTTCGTTGGAGCTCACTTGTTTTTTGAGTCTTTTATAACGTTTAAGCGTTCAAGAGCACATTTTTACTCCATTTTCAGAATTACATTACAGTGTATTGACTTTGGTTCGTGGTGAAAGCCACTATATGTCACCTTCTGTTTGGCCCACTCCTTGCGTTAGAAATTGACAAATAGAAGTGTCGATCGAAATTGTAGCGCCCCTCTCCAATAGTGCCCTCCTCCCAGCCGAATAGTGCTCCCGAGGAGTGGATGGTTGAAACAATGGTACCCCGTGCACTATAGGAGCATTTACGGTAAACCTGCACTGTAGTGATGGCAACACATGTGCAAGTTGTGCACAGCGTGGCCCAAAGTTTCATTAAACTTCTAGTCGACGCTTCTTTCGCTTGTTTGCACCAAAGTGCCAAACGGACCATCCAAAAACATCCGGCAAAGGCCCTGCTCGTCAGTGCACATCTCTAACGCAAACAACTGAGAGGCACCTACATACTGTACATTCTATGCGCAGCAAAACACACTGTCTGCAGTGTAGAGCAGAGATTTTCACCCGCCCCGCCCCCTGCCACTGTTTAGACAAGTTACAGCCCATGCGAGGTAAATTGGCTTTTCATCTCAATTAGTTGGCGGCTTCAAGCCACGCTGTTTTCTAGACTACACTGACAACACACCTTCTCTACGTGTTTCCTGGCGCGCTGACATTTTCTCCGATTTCATTGCATTATTTGCACAGTAAGTTGGAAAAAAGGTCATCTAGTGCTATTCAGCGCGCACGGTACAATCATATATGCGCACACTGGAGTGAATTTAACTCATGTCATGCCAGCGACACACATCATTCGCGTCGCGTGCAGAGGGAGCGCTGCGGTTTCTCAGACACAGAAAAGGCGACAACCACTTTCAATGCGTACCACCGCCTTCGCTCTAGTTGCCGCGCTATGTCTGACACAAAGTGGCCTTGCAAAGGATTTGAATGCCACATTGGAAAGAATCAACGTAAGTGATACCAATTATTTGCCTAAAATTCTCTTTGAGAAGGCGAAGAGCATCGATATTCAACAGCGGCTGAACAAGGACTGGTTTGAGGTGGGCAACGATTTTCAGATTGAAAAATTACAATCTGTTAGTGAAGTATGAAAGTAGGGGGCAGCGGGATGTTTGCGACTGGCAGTAAGGACAGATGGTATTGTGTTGTGCGCATACACCAGAAAGAACCACACACGCACGCACGCACTCAGGAGAGGAGCCCATTCCTGTGCGTTCCAAACAACCACCACTATCCTCCAAGTCCTTAGATTGAAAACGATGATAAGCAAGTGCCAGAGCCCTGAAATGTATTCTGGGACAGCCCAGCGGAAAACTCTACGCGCAAGCGTACTTCTAGCGTGTGTGACGTGACATATTGTACGTATAACACATACCTAAGTACACAACTATTTTTTGATATCCTATAATCATGGACTATCCATGCTAACGACAACCATGCAGCAGAACAGCTACCGTAGATCCTTCAATAGTGCCCCGGGGGCACTATAATTTCCACCTCTCCTTACCCGGGGCACTATTGGAGGGGGGCACTATTAGAAGAGGCTTCTATTGGAGGATTTACGGTATGTAACATCCGCAATATTATGTGCTATATTTTGCGTATTTCCAGAGCGCAGTGTTGCTCGTGTGGCCCTATAATTATATGTACATACCGTAGCTCTTATGATGTTATGAGTTTCCAACCAATGAATGGGTTTTCGACTTTTTTTGGTTGAATTTTGAGAAGCTGCTCATTCAACATGCGTGACTGTCGCTCTAGGGTGTTTCTCTGTTCTATCAAGAGGCCCTGCCACCAGAAAATGTCAAAAGATTGGGCGACATTTTGCTTCTGCACGGAGCCGCGTTCTCAAGTGAAACTTGGGCGACGAGAGTGAAGAGTGCCGGAGCATCAACCATGCGGATTTTTGCCTCGGCCGGCTACAGGGTCGTGGCAATTGACCAGCCAGGTGTTTGTGTGTAAGTGTCGGCAGTGCGTCGAAAATTCGGATGTCGGTCCGACGCTGACCAGCTGGGCGCAAATTTAGGCTTTCCAAGGAAAACCACTGGCTCTCTCAGGAGTTTGTCGTCAGAGGAGTTTATCAAGCAGCTGATCGAGAACTTGGGCTTGAGGAAGCCAGCGATCGTTAGCCCCAGCGCCAGCGGAAGGTTTTCTACATATCACCTTCGTGGCCAAGTCTCCGGAGTTGGTGGGGGCCTTTATCCCCGTGGCACCCTGCTGCCCCAGGGATGGTCAGAACTGGAATGAGAATGAGGTTTACGCACGCACACACGCACGGTCGCACGTGCGCACGCACCGTCGCACGTGCGCACGCACCGTCGCACGTGCGCACGCACCGTCGCACGTGCGCACACACCGTTTCAGACGCCCACTCTAATCGTGCGAGGCGAGCGGGACGGCAGGCCCTTCAGGCAGTTCCTCTCCATGCCCAACTCGCTGCTGCTGATTCTGCCTGACGCGCCTCACGCAGCCTATCTTACGCAGCCTGACCTCTTTCATCACGCAGTGATACACTTCCTCGACGCAGTCATGTGGTGATGCATACGTCAACAGTGAGAGGGGGTGTGGTGGCGGAGCGCATACTTCGCAGAGGGAAGGCAAGCTCTTGAACGAACGGCGCCGACACCAAATATACACATGCGCGTTGTGCATGATCACTCTAACCATCGACATTGATCGAAACAGGCTCACAATACCACTGATCATAGACTGGTTGCAGCCACCTCGACATTGGACGGATCGCTCTTATCCGTGGCATGGTGCCTGAAAGGGTATTTCGAACGGAGGACGTGCAGACCATTGGGTTCATGCAGCAGCTAACATACAGTAGTTATCCAACGTTCATGTAATTCTGCGCAACCAAGAATGTACAGGTATACAAGCGCATCAAAGATGCCCACCCATTGTATGCAGCCTCCCCGACGCGTTTGCGGGAGCCGCAGCGGCCGCAGCCATGAGCCAGTCTGTCGAGCCAGGGTTGCAGAGTGGCGAAGAGCACCGGCAGAAACAGCAGACTGTGAAGGATGCCAAAAAAGATCACCAGAAAGACGGTGGTGAAGAACGTCCTGACGACATAGGCGTCGACTGACGCCAACACCATCATGCCGAGGATAGTCGACAGCGCTCCCTGCAGTGCGTGCGTGCGTGCGTCCGCTTGTCGGTGTACGTGCGTCGGTGTGCCTGTCTGTCGGTCACCTGGAACACGGGCCAGCCCAACGTCTCCAGCGCTTCCACAACTTTTAGTTTGGGACAGAGAGTTTCGGATTTTACGTAGGCGTAACCGATATGCGCTGACAGGTCCACCGCGAACCCGACCGACATTATGATAGCGATGAAGCTGACCGTGTCCAATCCAATGCCAAAGTAGGTCATGTTGCCTATCAGACCTGAAATGAATAGGTCTCTGTATGGCCTAACCCACGGACATATGTACACACACACACACACCAAAAGTGATCGAAGCGACGGCCAGCGTAACGATGAGTGCGGCAAAAATCGAAGGGATCAACAGAAGTGCCACTATCGCCATGCAGATCAGGCAGATCAGCACGTTCCTAATCAGCGTCGGCTTGATGATCAGCAACTGATCGGCGATCGGAAAGTAGACGTGATAGGCGACCAGTGAAAAATCCGAATTTGAGTCCACCAGCGACCGGACAGAGGTCACGACTTTCTTGTGGTCTTCACTCGTGGCGACGTTAACGACGCCCGTTTGAAAGCGGAACGCTCGAATGAGGTAGTAGTCCTGAAACGACGTGCGTGCGTGCGTGCGCGCGAGCGTGCGTGCGTGCCGGTGCGTGTGTGCGTGCCCACGTCGCAGTTCAGCTCCTTCGATTTGAAATCCGCAACGCTAATATCGGTCATGTTGTTTTCTTTCAACCGCCCTTCGATGACCAAATCGCTGTCAAAGCACATACCCGATGTTTCATTTAGAGATTGTCTAAACAAGATCTGATTCAACCACTCCGTCTTCGCAGCTGAAGAAAAAGAATAAAAAATATAAGACAATGCACAAAAATGCACAACAACACTTGCAAACGCACTAGAAACTTCAATCCACCACCTCAATTCTTTGCCAAAATCGACCGAGTTATTCAGTTGACTGACAATCCCATAGTAGCCTTTGCTTTCCTGCTCCAGCAAATGCTTTTTGTAATAATTGTACCTCAACAAAAAATTGTAGCTAGCATAGGCAGCAAACCATAAGAGGAAACACAAGCAAGAACACGGCCACACATGACTGAACAAAACAAACATTTTCTGTCCTTACCAAAACACCGTAGCATTTCGTTCCATCAAACCATGTTTTGCGCCGCTAAAACTGTACACCGTTTCAATCAGTTTCTTTTCTTGAGTTGCATTGAGCCAATCGAAGTTAGTAGGCAACTCAACTGACACCTAAAATCCTATAAATACGGTAAAATGAGGATGCGCCACAGAAAATTATGGTAATTACCGTTAATAGTTCATCTTTCAATTAACGTAAACGCTATCATTAGCCCCAGGGGGATAATTGTTTCATTCGAGCTCTAGGGGTCTATAATTATAGGGGGGGGGGGGGCGTAGAGAAGCTAAATATAGGGTTTACAGTGTATGAAACAACCAACAATTTCCCACCTGTAATTGATAGCCCTCCTTAATGAATGTTTCCTCAATAAAACTGTAGTAGACATTCGCTGGGTGGCCTTTGAGGATCAAATCGCTCGGCTTCAAACCCTCTTTTAGACTGACAAAGCCATAAATAGACGAGAGCAAATATGCCAGAAAGAGTAAAAAAGTAGCGACTTGGCAGAGTGGATGCAATAATGCCGGACCATAATAATCGCGGAAAAACTTGGACACAAGCGTCTCCTCGCAGTCCGATACCTTAAAACGGTTATATTTTGTGATGTCATTAGGGAGGGGGGATAAACCTTCTCTCATCCTACCCGGCAAGTTTGCACCCCCCCCCCCAAAAAAAACATCCAAAACAACCTTTTAAAGTTGTTTAACCTCTCCAGAACGAAATATGGTCCTCTACATCGATGTTGTACATGGTGTACATGCCTATGCTGTATGGTGCACTGTGGTTTATGCACCTCAAAGCTTGCATTGAAAGCTTAGGAGTATGAAATTATGCAAGAGTGCTCCTGCTGTGCCTACTTATACGTCCTACACACGTTAGAATACCCTCTACTTTGTCCAGATTACGTTCTGAAGTAATTTTGAAAAGTTCAAAATAAAACGTACTTTTTTTAAATAAAACGGTTTTATTTCAAAAAAAAAAAGACCACCCGAGTTTTCCATTTGATTTTTTTTTACAACTCTATTCCCAACCCACCCCGGATGGTCTGGTTACAGGATTTCATGTATCAGACCCCTCCTCCTACCCAAAGACTGGTTACATGCATGATCCTGACACACGCACGCATACAATCCATGGAGCACGCACGAGATGCTCCTTTTTCAAGTGTCTTATGCTCTTTTGCACATCGACAGTCAAGTCGGTATTCCGCTGCGTCGTCGACGTCCCACCGCCTCTTTGAGCAGACACCACGTTGTGTGGTTGCTGCGACCCGGTTTGAAGATGCCGCCTAAGAAGGATCTCTGAAGAAAAAGAGTAATGTAAGAAAATTTCAGATGTCAAAAAGCCACCACCTTTAGACTTGCTCAAATCGAGCGTGTCCACGCAGGGCACCAGCGAATGTTTGCCGCTCGCCTCCAGATCCGCGGCGAGACAAACCACGCCGACGAATAGAGTCAGCTGGTACACGTCTGGAATGCCGATTGCGTGCGTGCGCGTGCGTGCGCGTGCGCGCGTGTTCGTGCCTGCACTCACAAGTAAACAGCACGCCCGCGGCAGTGTACGAGCAGAAGATGAAAATGGCCGGTATGGACGTGTAGCAGCCAACGAGAAACGTCAGGAAATCCGTGAGAGAGGTGATACTGATGCTGACGGCCGCCTCAGACATGGTGTAGGCCAGTCTTAGCTTGACGCAATCGCTGGGCCGCGTACGGTGCCACGCCGCGGACATGATAAACATGTCGTCCACACCGATTGCTAAAAGTTCTGCGTGCTTTTCCGAGGACCTTCGTAAGACTATGGCAGCGTATGGCCTAGTGGTAGAGCTTCGGCCGGCCTGTTGCGCGCCCCTGGGTTCGATTCTTGATGGAGCCACTAGATCGAGGACTTTCCTCTCAATGGATTTTCTCGTGCCGTCCCTAGATTACAGATGGCATTCTTCCGAAAGACTTTGGCTAATCATGCGGTTCTAGATGGGAAAGAGTCATGGAGATGGGTATGCTAGGTATATGGGCCATTGACGGGCTCCTAGCGATGCCCAAAATCCAACAACCAACAACTCGTAAGACTATTATTGATACGCAAAATATACACACGCACGCACGCACGCACGTACGCACGTTGGCAAATAATGAACCACGGAGAACTCACAGATGATAAGAAATGGCATAGTGATCGCTGTAGGATGGTATTCGGAGCCGGCGTACAAGAGCAAGCCCATGGAGCTGCTAATGGCCAGACAAGCCGTGAGGACCCCTGCGAACGCAAAGGCGGGCTTGGTTCGAGACCAATCGACCACGGTGCTGCCGCCTTTGCGCAGCAGCACAAAACTGAAAATGTGAGGATGCACTGCATTGCACACGACCACTGTGTAAGTAGATTGTCACGTGACACCAGTGCAAAACTCAAGAACAGAGAATTTTATCTGCTAATGCAATTTTCAAATCAAGACATCGTATTGTATATGTAAGTTTGCTATTTGCTCCCACGAATCTCACAGCCTCAAATAACTACTGTATCCATCTCTGGCTCATTGGGTTGATAAGTCTGGGTTACTGCAGCAGCCAAGCTGTAGTTCTAGTCAGTTGGCTTAGTAAAACACCACAGATTCTTGTAGTTGGAGAGGCAGGTTCTGAATGGCTAAAAATAGCCAGACACAGTACTAGTACACACCACCTGCAGAGCGTGGCAAATGCAGTCAACACCACAAATGTGAAGACAAAATTCGGCACAAACGACCGACCAACATCGTCCAAAGCCCTTTCCAGGGTGTTCTTCTGGTCAACACCAAACGTCCAGAAATCTAAAGTACCCAGACGCCATGACAAGCGTACTGCATTAAACTAAAAGAGCATTTTCGAGAAAAAAAAACAAACGAATTGAAGAATTACTACAGTGAAGGCCCTAACCCGATGGGTTCTCCTTCATTAAATAGTCGGAGAGTTTCTCTTGCCACTTTCTTCCATAGAATTTCTGCGTATGTGGTACATGTCGCACATTGTACACCAAACGAATCGCTTTTATGTAATCAAACTCGCCCCTCTGATTTGTCAGATGCACCCCAGCAAATAGGGGCGCCATGAATATTGGTTGGTCATACTTTTGGGATCTGTACGCAATAGGATACGTCATGTTGATCTGAATTGCATGTCTTGTACATGATTTTTCGTGTGTGTGTGTGTGTGTGTGTGTGTGTGTGTGTGTGTGTGTGTGTGTGTGTGTGTGTGTGTGTGTGTGTGCGCGCGCGCGCGCGCGCGTGCGTTAGTGTAGTGCGAAATCAAACCTTATCAAATTGCAACTTCAGCACAGTATTCTCCAACTCATCCGCTTCAGTCGTATTAAGGCTTTCCAGTTGTTGCTTCAGCTTAAAGTACTCATAGACAAAGTCCACATGTTCATTAGCAAAACAAGCATACTCCATCCTCAGGCAGAAAAAGCGGTAGTTTTGCTGAGTCAAACCAACATATGGGAGGTCTGATGGTGCTTCAATCGTAAGATTCGTGAGGATAAAGGTGTTGACTCGGAGAAGATCCTCCAAGAAGTCCAGTCTCAAGCTATTGCCTGAACCCGTCACAATACAGACAGACAGACAGACAGACAGACAGACAGACGGACAGACAGACAGACAGACGGACAGGCTGGCGGGCAGGCAGACAGATGGGCAGGCAGGCAGGGCAGGGCAGGCAGGGCAGGCAGGGGAGGCGGGGCAGGTAGACAGGCAGGCAGGCCAGCAGGCAGGCAGGCAGGCAGGCAGGGCAGGCAGGCAAGGCAAGGCAAGGCAGGCAGGCAGGCAGGCAGGCAAGGCAGGCAAGGCAAGGCAGGCAGGCAGGCAGGCAGGCAGGCAGGCAGGCAGGCAGGCAGGCAGGCAGGCAGGCAGGCAGGCAGGCAGGCAGGCAGGGAGGGAGGCAGGCGGGCAGGCAGGCAACCACGCACGCACGCACGCACGCAGGCAAGCAAGCGAGCAAGCAAGCAAGCACGCACGCACGCACGCACGCACCTCGGTCAGTGGGCATGGCAATAACATCCGTCCACGTGTCATAGTCAAAGCTGCCACCTGACAGAAATGAGCCATCTCTTGTGGGCCATAGTCGACTGTAGTATGCCAACTCTTCACACCACCTATGCGAGTCCATTCGCAACGGTTTTACTGCCAAAGCTTACGCGCGTACTTCCTAAGATGTATAAAGTACATACCTGCTTACTACATCCCCATCCCACAGTTACAGGCTGCATTCACCTTGCATTCACAGGTGTAAACACATAGTCCACATCTCTCACGGTGCGTCTCTCCATTAAGAGCAATCCCGTACTCAATCCAATGCTAATCAATAGTGGCATGGCAATGAACGCCCACTTGAGCCTGTAGGCTAACAAGCCATAGCAGAAGAAAACCCGTCGAAACGGTTCATCAAACCAGCCACTATTGCATGAACAAGTCATTTGGCAAGGTGCAAATTTCAGCACGTAACGCACTGCAAAATCAAAGACCTCTCAGCATGTCGACAACTGCGTTTTGACGCTGACTGAGCGTCGCACATTAAGTAACGACCGTATACATTCCATTAGCAGAATCACATACTGCATGATAATGTTTACATATGCTACCATTCACACATAACACGTACAAGCGCTGCGTAACACAGCTCATAACCCAAAATGTTGACAGTTTTGGTATTACTTATGCAATCATTGCGTAGTGCAATACGAACAAGTTGTGTACACACAATTCGAATTCCATCACTGTAGTCTGAGCAGCCTCATTTAGGTGGGCGTCTGACGTGCGCACAGCGCGCGCGTTCACTCCTACACATTGCATTGTCAGTTGAACAGTTGTACTTCCCATTGGAATGGAATACAATACACTGCCCCAGTAGAGAGTAATTGCTGCCCTAGCCTACCTACAGAATTGGACTCTTGATCGCAAGGGCATGGGCTCCATTCTCAAGGAGACATATACAGCAAGGACTCCACTTCAGTAGACTTTCGCGTCGTGTTGTTTTGTCCTAGCATATATGGGTACGACGATGTAACATTCTTCTAGATGTCTTTGGAAAAGAAAAACAACAGCAACAACGTTGCTGCAATGGTTTAATCGAGAAATACTCTGTGATCAGTTGAATGAAAGCAGAGCATCGAGATTGCATTGCAAGCACGTCAGCAATAAACAAGCAATTGTACAAAAGTACATCAACGCCACCAGATGGAACAAACGAAATGCGTATCATCAGCATACCTGTAACTGGGTCTGGAAAAGTGGGGGGGGGGTAAATGGCACTTTTTGGCGGTGAGGGGTTCTCTGGAGCAAAAAGTGTGGGGGTAGCCAACCATTTTTTGAATTATATTGGTACTTTTGGTCTAGAATGAGCTAAAAGAGGCTCAAAGTAGTGTTATGGCCATGTTATCACTAAAAAGCACTGAAAAACCAATATTTACTCACTTTTTTCGTTTTGGACAAGGTGAAAATCCTTTGGGAAAATTCTGAGGCGGAGTCTGAGCGTGTTGGAAAAATAGTGTGCCTCCCAACATTACAGGTACGATCATCAGCATCATACATGACACACTACGTTTGTATCAAAATCTTCCTCACATTGTAATGACATTATTCTACATGCCTGTAATCACTAGATAGAAACTGACCTTTAAGCTTGTTTTACACATTTCATACTAGCTAGGCTACCTCCATTGTGCTGCCACAAGAAAATACAAATACATGTATAACCGTTTAGTCATGATTGCAGGCACGTTTTTAACCTTGGTGTACCACAAAGAAACCCTTATAGCCACCACAGTCAGTCTCCAAGGGTGCTGAACAAGTCTTCATCTGCAAACTCGTCGACAAAGTTCATAGCAGAGCTGGCATGGTTGCTGGTGTTATGCTGCTGGGCATGCTGTTCACCGGGGTGGTTACTGCCTCTACCACCACCACCGCCGCCGCCGCCACTCCCCAAGGACATGGCAGCAGCAGGGGTGGCGCGAAGTATAAATCGACCCTTGCGATTCTTCGCAAACTTTGTGGACTTTGGCTTGTTCAGCACCGACACTCCAACGACGGGAGTGCAGTCATCGTCATCGCTGCATTCCTCCTGCTCCAGGCCCAGATTCGCCGCGTGAAACTGGCCCTGCAAGCAGTGACTAAAGACGCTAAAAGTCTGCTGTGTGCTTGCGGTGTATGTTCACGTGAACGATAGTTCTGTTCTACAAGAAAGACACACTCATCCCATTCCCACGCCACTCCAGGCGCGGGGGGGGGGGAAACGACCCCATTCGAAAGTCAGTCCAATAAACCATCTCAAATTCTTGTTCTCACGAAAAATCAACCAACAATTACGCATTTCTTCCTTTCCGAGAGCCCCTGGTCAAAAACCCGATTACAGGTATGTAGTCAGGCCCGAGTGTCCTTGTGTGACCCCACCAGATTGTGCACGCTGACCTCCTTGTCCGTCAGTCCGTGCGGCACCGTCTTCGACTTGGCTAAGTGGGGCATTTTCTGCTGCTGCTCGTGCAGGAATGACTGTCGGTGCTGTCGACTTTCCGCGGCTCTGCTCGACACGTCCAGACCATCATCTTGATCGGCGGCGTGACGGCGTTCGGCCCGACCGAACGCATTCAGGTCCATCTCCGACGAGGAGGGATGCAGAGAAAAGGCGGCGTCCGCGCCCAGCGCCGCGGCACGCAGACGCCGACTAGCCTGTCTGAAATACTCAACGCCCAAAGGCATATCGAGAACAGGAGGAGGGGGGGGGGGGGGTGGGGAGCACCTGAATTTGGGCACTTGCACACAGTGTACTGCATCGCATACATACCTGTAAACTGGGGTGGGGGCAGGGGTTGGGGCCCCCACTATTTTCCAGACCCCCTAAATTTCCCAAGGGATTTTCACCTTGTCAAAAGGATGAAAGTGAGAAAATGTTGGTGTTTTTCAGTGCTTTTCAGTGTTATACGACCGTAAAACAGCTAAATAACACTATTTAGGGAACCTTTGTACCCATTTTGACCAAAAAGTACCAGTATAATTAAAAAAAAAATGGTCGGCTAGCCTCCTTTTTGCTCCGTGGACCCCTCAGAATTGGGCCATTTACCCCCCCCCCCACTTTCCGGAACCGGTTACAGGTTACGGTTACAGGCAGCCGTTTCGTTCCCCTTACAGAAATCAATTGGGAAGACGAAGTGATCGGCAGGCGGAACGTGGGGAGGACAGCTGTAGGTGAGGGTATGGCGTTTGCGAGTTGGGGGGGGGGGGGCTGGCCTCTCCCAACGCAACACCTCCCCCCCCCCCACCCAAACCAAACACGCGCACAGTGCACACATACATATACATACACGGTCCACCGACTCCCTCCCAAAGCCTCACCATTTCTGTGAGCATTTTCTCCTACCTCTTAAAAAAAACAAACTTGAAGACCAAGCGGGCGTGCGCACACCTGGAGCTGTTCCTGCCGAGGCCCATGCAGCGCGCGAGATGGGGCGCGAAGCGTGCGGCGTTGAGCAGCCGGCCGCAGTGGGGCAGGGGACAGGCGCACTGCTGCGTCGACGCCTCCTGCGCCACCTGGCGCTCTGCGCGCCCGAACACGTCCCGGCCAGGCCTGCAGGCCATATGGCACACACAGACAATGTGTGTGCATGCTACTGTTATGTAGCACTCAGCCAGCAAATACTGAACAGAAGCTAGCAGTGCTGTAACAAAACCTGTTCTGATTAAAGAATTTTGTATGAGCTCGTCTGCAGCCCCCAACCATACGCGTACCTGATGGGGGGGGGGGGAGACTTTTCTAGTGTTTCCGACCTGGTATAATGATAAAGCCAATGTTCTTGCGCAATTTCAGTGCTTTTAGTAGGTACGGAAGCAGGAGTTCGCCCCCCCCCACTCTGTAAGCATACCGTATGCATGTATGTATGCGTGAAAATATCTATTAAGGAAAAATTTGCAGGCGGCTGCAAAAAAGGTGAATATGTGACGCTCTTTTGTTGGAGCCCAGTTTGAAAAAGAGGGGTATCAATTAAGGCATGCCTCATTTATGTATAGCCACTTATGCTTTGCAGCTGATCAACTTCAGTTTGAACAAACCGTGTATAAAAACCGAACCAAACGCAGCAACACGTCACATATTCGGCATTTTTTGTGTTCGCGTGCATGAGAAAGGAGCAGTGGCAATTATAGGACCTAACTGGACTGGAACACCCTGCATTCACATATGCCGCACGACTAAACGCCACGTGGTTGTGAGACAGGCAGGAAGGACCCCAGGGTCTTGCACATGGACCACTATGCAGATGTACGCATGTACGCACGCACGCACGCACGCACGCACGCACGTATGCACGCAAACACGTTGTATAGGAGCAGAGCGTTATTGGGTGATATGCCAAAAAGGGAATGACGAATGGAGCCAGTACCGTATGCATACCTACACATCACTAACTGAACTGTAGTGGCAATCCACATCTCACAAATGCTAGCCAGGTGCCGATTATTTATGTAGGAACTTTGGCTGTGCCAGGTCAATGGTAAAGGATTGCTGTTGCGTTTTGGGTGAGTGAGATGGCTCACACAAAAAAAGTGCCGAATATGTGACGTGTTGCTGCGTTTGGTTCGGTTTTTATACACGGTTTGTTCAAACTGAAGTTGATCAGCTGCAAAGCATAAGTGGCTATACATAAATGAGGCATGCCTTAATTGATACCCCTCTTTTTCAAACTGGGCTCCAACAAAAGAGCGTCACATATTCACCTTTTTTTGCAGCCGCCTGCAAATTTTTCCTTAATACAGTGTTTTTTCGTAAGACAAACATCGATGCGTAAAACCTATGCAGGCACACGCACGCACGCACGCACGCACGCACGCACACATGCATGCATGTACGCACGCACGCATGCACGACATATGCACCATGTATGACATATGTAGCATGTTCGGTAGAATCCCTCGAGTGCAGTAGGAGACACTCATCATACAGAATGTGAGCATGTGGATTGAAAATAGGTACGCATGTATTTTTTTGGTTGACCAAAGCTGTGCACAACTAATTGTCATGCAAATGATACAAAGCAGGATGACCAATCAGCAAATGGCACAGCATGCAGAGAAACTACAAACAGAAGCCACTGCGGATAATTATGTGTGTGTGTGCATGCGTGCGTGCGTGCACTTCTGCAGCGCCCTATTGGTTCATCGGAGTGTAGTGGTGTAAAGAATCAAAATGATCTACGCGTGGAGGCGGTCAACTTTTGTGTTTTAGCCAAAGTGATCTGAGCTACCGATATCGATATTTATCGATTATCTCGGAAGTGAAAATATTTTGGTGCGTCAGAGCGTGTTGACTTCAAGGAATGAAATATTCTAAATCAAAGGGCCGTCAACTTTATTATTGGTGCTTGGGCCATCCGACCTAACCACAAAGAGATATCGCCATTTCCCGCTATCGGTATAGTGGGGGCTGGCATTTTGGTGCGTTCAACTTGGTCCAATTGTTGAAAGTAACACAAGTCAGGTCACGACAACCAACTTTCTCCTTTACAGCGAAGCGCTGCGACGCACCGTTAGAGCGCCTATAGGGCACAAAATTTTGGCCCAAATGTCAAAGGAAAAAATCGATAATTGGATAAAATGGGCAGTTTCTCGACATTGGTACAATCGAGACGGAAATCCTTTGGAGGAAGAATTTGTGATCATCGGTCGCTTACACACGCTGAGTTTCATCCCGATTACCCGCGCCACTCACGAGTGGTGCTCCAAAAACTGTGTGGAGAACACGAAAAAAAAAGACACTAATCGGAGACATTTTTGGACATTTCCCCTTAACGCGCAATATTTCCGAAACGCGCTGTGGTACGTACAGTCCCCTGATGAATGCGCTTCTTTTGGGCCATAACGCGCCGAAATCCGTTCAGGCAATGAACAGTTATAGGCGATCGCAAATTCAAATATCCGCATCGAGAAGTCGTCACATATTAGGGTTGTACGCTGACGCGTACACCCTGATTACGCACTCCCTGTGGACGAGCGACTCGTCCAGTGGCGGTTTGCGCGCCTCGAATTTGCGTTTGCGTGCGCTCTGCCTCTGTTGTTGTTGGTGGCTGGCGTCACTGAAGTTTGCGGAGGAATTCGCGTCGTGTTTCGCGTCCGTGAGGCCGCTGAGAAACTCCACGGGTTCGTTGAGCATATCCTCGGCGTGGCTGGGCAGCATAAAACCCAATCCTGCGCGCGCGTGAAACGAGGAAAGTTTTGAGCAAATTCAGAAGTTGACGATGCAACGGTTGTTTAGCTCGATGCATGGGCGACTGAGCTGTGGCTCTTTCGATCGAAAAAAAACACGCTCGTTTCAGACGCGCCTATGGAGCAGAATCGCAAGGAATTGGCGGCTGAGCCAACGATCAATTCGGAAATCAGCAGATCGAAGCAGATTTCCTCCACGGAACGGCAGTCGGCATCCGTCGAAGCTGAATACATCGGCGAGAGCGGCGGAGGTCCATCCGGAGAGCCGCTACGAGACATTTCGCCTATGAGATTGGTCAATTAGAAGATGCTCGGTCAGGGGGAGAACCCTTTTGGGGTGCACGGTGCACCCGGGTGCACGGGTAGACCCTCTTTGGGAGAGACAGCTGAACAATGGACACCGAAATGTTATTTTTCGCTAAACCGCCTTCTGCCAACAGCTCCCGTTTACAATTTGCGTTTTACTGGGACCGTTTTCCCGCACTATTGCGAAAATGGCGGAAGTTTCAAAGCGGTTTGTGAGCGATATTGAAACGGCTAAGTCCCTGTTGCTTGGCAAGCATGGAACTGGCGCCGAAGAGGTGGACGCACCGCATGCGAGACGATGAACTGGCAGCTGAAGCGAGACACGCGCTCGGCGTCTCAGTCGGTGCCGCGCCTCATCAGCTCTCTCGAGCGCTTTTCGACGCGCAAGTTCACAGAGCTTCAGTCGGCGCTCTTCGGCATGGGCGACTTTCAGCTGAAGTCCGACTTCGAGCATCTGCTGGTATTGTTTCGTGATATGTTCGTTTTTTTGTTTCTACGCGTCTCTGTTGCAGTTGCCCTACAGCACCTGGGCGGAGATGAGCACCGCGGAGCGGTTGGCGCACCTCTCTCTGTTGGTCCAATGCTTCGACACCGCGAAGCGGTTCCCGTTGTTCCCTCAACCTTTCCCGAGCGAGCATCCGCGAGATTCTGCCATCTGGTTTGTGCGTACTGTACGGTCGCTTGTTCGGGGTCGCATTGGTTTTGGCTACCGGTAATACAGGTATGATAAACGAGGAGACGCTCCAAGAGGCGCTCGACGAGGCGTCGGAGCTGGCGGACAACTACGAGTCCGACTTCACGAGCGTCTGCGAGCAGCCCAGTGCCGACTACTCGCCCGTCTGCGTGCTCGACGGCGAGCACCGCGTCACCGTCCGTGTGCTCGAGAAGGTGGCGTTCGAGCTCGAGTGCGCTCGCTGCCGCCGTCTGCCGCCGCTCAAGTTCGTCTGCTGCCACACGCTCGTCGTCACGCACGTCGCCCGCCGCCCCGAGACGCGCCTCGCCTCTGCCGTCGAGCGGTGGGGCTTGGACCCCGGCAGGCACGCGCTCTTCGACGCGGCCACCCAGCGCGCGGCCGGTGAAAAGGCCGAGAAGCGTCGCTACGGCGGGCGCAACAACACCAAGTGCACCGCAGTCGCTCAGGCTACACCAATACGCCTCGTGAGCGGCCCCTACACCAATACATTGCCGTATTTGGGAAATGATAGAGAATTGTGAGTGAGTGAGAATTGAACTGAGTGAGTGCCTCTTTAGCGCTGCCGTTTCAATATCGCTCACAAACCGTTTTGAAACGGCCGCTATTTTCGCAATAGTGCGGGAAAACGATCCCAGTAAAACACAAATTGTAAACGGGAGCTGTTGGCGAAAGCGGTTTAGCGAAAAATAACATTTCGATGTGCATTGTTTCGCCGTTTCCCCCAAAGAGGGTCTGCCCGTGCACCCGGGTGCACCGTGCACCCCAAAAGGGTTCTCCCCGGTCAGGTGAGGGGAAAAATCTTCCCATATGCACCATATGCACCATATGCACCATATGCACGGGGCCTTCGTTATTGCGGTGCGACATTTTTCCCTTGTCGCTCCGTTGAAGGCTTATAGTTACGATATTGAATTTTTGTTTATATTAAGTTTTTGCTTAGGTTTTGGTTAGGCCTAGGTTGAGCTTAGGCTAAGGCTTTCGCTTAGGCTTTCGCTTAGGCTTTCGCTTAGGCTTTCGCTTAGGCTTTCGCTTAGGCTTTCGCTTAGGCTTTCCCTTAGGCTTAGGCTTCGCTTAGGCTTAGAAGTACACGCGCACATGCATGCACACGCGCGCACGCACAGGCAGTGCACGCGCGCACGTACAGGCACACGTGCACATGCACGCACACGCGCGCACGCACAGGCAGTGCACGCGCGCACGCAGAGGCACACGTGCACATGCACGCACACGCGCGCACGCACAGGCAGTGCACGCGCGCACGCACAGGCAGTGCACGCGCGCACGCACAGGCACACGTGCACATGCACGCACACGCGCGCACGCACAGGCAGTGCACGCGCGCACGCACAGGCACACGTGCACATGCACGCACACGCGCGCACGCACAGGCAGTGCACGCGCCCACGCATGCACGCACATGTACACGCGCGCGCGCACATGCACGTACACGCGCACGAGCCCATACACGTGCACGGATGGACAGATAAAAGTGCGCTAATAGCGTTTTGAGCTCCCCCACCTCCCCACTTCCCCGAAACCTAAGCCTAAGCCTAAGCAAATGCCTAAGCAAAAGCAAAAGCAAAAGCCTAAGCCTAAGCAAAGACTAAAACTAAGCCTAAACAAAAGCCTAAGCCTAAGCCTAAGCCTAAAACTAAGGCTAAAGGTTGGGGAGGTGGGGAGGTGGTGAGCTCAAAACGCTGTGTGCCTAAAAGTGGCGGTTGCCTTCGGTCACCCAATAACCCCCCTCCCGGTTTAGAGATATGCGAGACGGAGAGACAAGAGAGAAAAATGTCGCACCGAAATAACGAAGGCACCGTGCATATGGTGCATATGGTGCATATGGGAAGATTTTTCCCCAGGTGAGACGCAAACTCCAGCGAAAATCTAAACGCGAG
Organism: Paralinhomoeus sp. GSCO2_6; assembly: GCA_030248085.1. Lineage (NCBI taxonomy): Eukaryota > Metazoa > Nematoda > Chromadorea > Monhysterida > Linhomoeidae > Paralinhomoeus > Paralinhomoeus sp. GSCO2_6. The sequence continues at coordinate 78,325 of JASAMY010000049.1, forward strand.
GTGTGGGAAGTTGAAGGGGCACGAATATCTACACGCGGGGAGCAGGTATCAGAAAGTTTGCCGGGGCACAGAAACCGCACCGGCTTGCACGCATTGACGCAGTCTTCTCCGACAAGTATAGCGTAGCGTACACAGAGCACCAGCAGGCGAACCCATGAGCCATGACCCACATCAAGATCTGGCGCACCTTAGAGACAAATCTCAAGTATCGTGAACGTTGTAGAAGCGAATTAATCACGAATGAACTGCAACAGCGGCCGCGTAAAAATCTGTAGACGAATTCGAGCGAGACGGTCTGGTGGTAGGCACATGAACGCAGAGCTGTTTATTCGACACACAAATATCGTTGAAAATAAACGCAGCCGTTTACGTGAACAGCAAATGGAAAAAATTGCGGTGCAGCGACACTACGTTAATTTTCAAACGTTTCAAACGCTCAACGTTCTTTCTAATAAATGCTTGGCACCATTTTTCGACGTGATAACACACTCTTTGGTGTCTGCTTTTGCATCCGCAACATTTATGGCGATGCAGACTTTCTGTTTCGTTATCCAGGCCTTTTTGTTGCAGAAAATGAAGTAGTAGTAACCTTCTTGTTCGCAGGTTATCGTGTTCTGTAGTCAAAAAGCTCCCGTTGTTCCATTGCGTGCGTGCGTGCGTGCGTGCGTGCGTGCGTGCGTGCGTGCGTGCGTGCGTGCGTGCGTGCGTGCGTGCGTGCGTGCGTGCCTGCCTGCGTGCGTGCGTGCGTGCGCGCGCGCGCGCGCGTGCATGGGTTCCCCTGACCTTCTCTGCGACGAGCCTGGCTCCCACATGGAGCCAAGGGAACACCATGTCCAGGTCCTCCAACTCGGCCTGTTTCAAGATTTCCTTGTCTCTTTTTGCGTCTTTTTTCTCCTTTGTCCCACTGCTGTCGTCCAGTAAGTCCCTTTCGCAGTAGAACACACCGAAGTACACGTGACCGTCGGTGTTCATACTCATGTGCCAGCTTATGCGCTGGGCCAACTTTGCGAAAATCGGGATGATCTGTGGAGAAGGATGTGTGGTTGTGACACACCGCACGCACGCACGCACGCACGCACGCACGCACGCACGCACGCACGCACCTTTCTCTTCCTGGCGTGTACCACGAGGTGGATCTTGTCCTGGTCGGTGGGCATGTCCGCGTCCGTGTCGGCGCTGTAATACTCTGAGGTAGAAATTGATCTGGCACGCACCGGGCTGGCGTCGGGCGCGGTGCCGCCAAAATTCCTGGGAACGGCCGACGCGTCACCGATATCTTGAATCAAGGATTCCGCGTAGTTCTGAAGAAGCATCGCGAATCTACAGTAAGTTGCCCCTGGTGTATATAACAAAACCATTGCTCGAATGATTAGGTGCCATCTGCTGCGCGGCTACTCTCCAAGTTTAAATGACACTCATCGATGAAGATGTGTTCCATTCCCACAAAAAAATGCAATTATCACTGCTCACATGGTCGTAGAGTCGGAAGTTCTCGTTGAATCCGGCGGGCATGAAGCTCTTGATCATGGTATAGGGAATGGTTAGCCATTTCGACGCGTTGACATAGTGTTGGGGGTTGAGTAGCTCGGGGTAGTTTTCGTAGTGCAACAGATTGGCGAAGTAGCTCATTTGGCCGCTGCGCACAAAGAGCATGTCCATGGCGCTCAAGTGGAACTCGTCCACGTCGCCGATTTGTCGAATTCCCGACAAACAGCCCGTTTTCTCTTCCTGCAATGGCAATTTCTGCGATTCCTGGATTTGGGGGGGGGACTACGCTGCCTGGGTGGCTGGTCATGTTGATGCTCACAGATGGGGTTGCTTTTGCAGCAGTACACTAGATGAACATAACGATTTCTTGCTTGCCATTCACCTCTCCTTGCCGATGACAAATCGTGCGAAAAAATTGGCCGCAAGGTTCAATTGGGATCTTTGTCACAAAAAAATAAACAAATGTACTCACCATACATACATACCTACATTCTCAAATACATCCCAGGGAGTACTATTGTTTCAACCCTCGGCTAGCTTGGGGCACTGGAAAGGAGTAGTATTGGCTAAGTTAAGGGTTGCACTACAGGGCCACTTACACTACCTACATGACGTGTATGTCCACGAACTAATAGTAGGCCTGTCTTGAAACAACGCTAGTAGTGCCAGTGCAATCTTTCCCCACAGCCTACCAATTCGAGTTTCAACAGTGCTGGGCAGTGTGGCTGAATCCATGTGCTTGCGTGGCCTGTATGCTCACCTGCTCATTGACCAGTCTCAGCATGTGCTCCTGCGTCCAGAAGCAGCAGGTGGCGAACTGGGAGGTCGCCTGCGTGTGCAGCAGTCCCTACAGTTGGCATGGGACTGACCGACGCACGTACACGCACGCACGGATGCACAAACCACAGTGTCGACGCCGGCCACGTCCACGCACATGATGAGGCGGTTCTGCAGGTCGGTGGCGCCCTCGACTATCGCGCCCCTGGGCATGAATTTGCCTTTGAATATCGGGTTCTCTTCGAACGTCGGTGTAGGCTTCGTGTCGAGGTGGAATGCCTTACGGTACCTGAAGATTTGCATACTGTCAACCCAGCTTTCAAAAATCGGTCCACGACCGAGTACTCTGACAACTCGGGCGACCGACCGACAACTCGGGCGTGGACGCTAACAAACACGCACACATACGTGCAGATGGTACTTTGAATTTTTACCGTAAAAACTTGAAGAATTGCTGACCTCAAGTGCCTTTTAAGCGCAGCAGCGGCATGCTTGATAACGTCGCCCTCATTTTTGTAGCTTTTGTGTGCAAGCAAAATCCATCGAAAGAGGTTGAAATCGGTGTCGACGCGCCGCGGCAGCTCGCAGTGGAGCGCGTCTCGCAAAGCGGTTACATGGAAGGATAGGCAAAGGAATTGTTAGGTTTTTAGGCAATTGCAATTAAACAGTAAAGTCAAATTATCGAAAACATAAAATAGGTTTTAAGCTAAATGCCTGTCAACAGTCCGTATTTTTTCTTCCATTCTAAAATCTTTCTAAAACTTTTCACTTTCAAAAATCAACAATTGTACATAGTGTTGTCTTCTGTCCATCCTTCCCAGCCGTTTGTTGTCTTCGGATAGCGGTTGTCCAAATGGACAGTCTTCCGCCTTTTCCTTTGACATTTCTTGGCGAGCGGTGTTGGACTGTCTGTCGTCCAACACTCACGCATGCACGCGCGCGCACGCGCATACAATACGGCGGATGTCCTTGGTGTGCACGACGAACGGGCGTCACTGCAGTGCGTCCGTGCGCCCGTTCGTGCGTACGTCGCGGCGTCCTGCCGCCGCTGCGCGAGGCGAGGCGCTTCCTACCTCAGAGGGAGAGTGCTCCGCCGTACGCATCGCATGGAGGCTCTGTTACAAGCACATGAATAGGTACGCTGGCATGCGCGAGCGACCCCCTGCAAGGTTGAGAGGTCAGTTACACCAACGACGCACCTACTACTAACTAATAGGGCGTTTTCCTGCCTGCGTGGATCCCACGGACGCATGGAAACCACAGAGTTGTTGTGGCGCAGAGCCGTCTCAATGTGATATTCAACTTTTGATTGAAGGCGGCATCAACACGATGAAGAGCGCATTGTCGAAATAAACGAAATCAGCGGTAAACGATAAACAGCGCCTACTACGCCACGCACTGCAGTGGCAGCGCTCTTCTATTGCGCTGAGATGGCAATTGAGATGCCATCGGTTGCTTGTATTCTGTGTCAATACGGAATTTTCTTACGTTCGTTTGTTACAACGATTTGTCAAAATTGTCCGATTGTCAAACAGCACACCTTTTTTTTGAAGTTCGGGACCGAAGTCCCAGGCGAGAGGGGGACCGTATGGATCCTTGGGTACCTCTGCCTTCTACAAGACCGATGAGAACAGCGACCAGGGGCACAGTTTTTGGAGTGAGCCCCTTGCCCAAGGGGTTAGTGTTATTTTGCAGTCTTGCCACGCTGAGGATTGAACTCCGCACCTTGCGATTTGGAGCCAACGCCTTAGCCCAACTGCGCAAACAGCCGCCACCTCTAACTCTTATGATGTCACTAGGATTTTTGCTTTATCGATTTTCGAAATTCTGTTGTTACTGCTTCTCTGATGCAGCATGGAAGCATATTTTACTACCGTAATTTTGGTTGGTTACAGCAACTGCACTACATTTCACTGCCTGCTGTATGGCTAAGTGTTTTTTTGGCTGGTTACAGCAACTGCACTACATTTCACTACCTGCTGTATGGCTAAGTGTAACATTGTCGCCTGCTAGTAAAAACAAACAAATTGTGACCAAATAAATAATGAATTACTGACGATGCAAAAATTATCATTGCACAGGCACAGGCATTTTTGAGGTAGTCTAATTCTAATTCATGTTGTAGAGTATAGTACCTAATTTTACCACACGCAATACCCAGTCGCAAAAAAGAACACGCTAAGCTGGCGGTTATTCAAACTGCTATTATTGAAAACTTGTTTTGTTCGCGTATTGGCACTTCACTACGCGGAAAATTTCGCCGAATTTTCGCCGAAATTTCGCCGATGCGCAAACCATCGCAAATTTCAATTCGTTCTGTTTTACGCGCCTTCCCATACTTTCTTTTACATTTTACACTATATTGTAGCTGCCTTGTCCGCATATTGATTGTTGATTCGAGTGTTGTTGTTGAAACGGTACGAAGCGGCTGTGGCTGCTTCCTCGGCCTCGCTCTGTCTCGGCCTGGTGGAATGGCTGGGGGGGGGGGAGAGGCATACGCGCCTGTTGATGACGCCCGGTGTCGTGGCGAGGACCTCTCTTCCTCGGGGCCGAGCTCGGACCGCGAGCAGTCAAGCGGCAAACTAGTGAGGAGTTGGTCACAGTAATCACAGTTGGGCACGATAGGGCCCTGAAAGCTGGCCATTACGTCACGTCGGTTAGAGTCACCACGATTGCAAACGATGCCCAAGGGCGTTGCGGGGCCGTTGCCACCTGAACAGGCCTGGACCCACCCCAACCCTCCTCCTTTCTCATCCTGGGCTTGGGGCCAGGCAATGGCCGAGTTTGCTGTTCTAGAAGCATGAAGCGGAGAGACAATTACGAGAAGCCTGTGCGTGAGCCAAATGCTCTCGCTCGCTGATGCTCGCTCGAGTCGGGACTGCTGCCAGCAGCCCAGAACAGTGCGCAACGTGTTACTATTCTGTCGGTGTCGTCGACGCCGCCGACGCGAACCACGTCTTGTTTGATCTGAATCGGCCATGGTTTTGATGTCTGTGTGTCGCTGGAGACGCTAGCTAGACTGTCCATCGGATGTTCTAAGAACAAACTTAAAACCGCATGCAGCGTGCATGCGAAATGCGCCGTGTCGTGCTACTACCTTCTGATCAATCACTCTGTCTCAACAGCTTATCGTCATCAGCTTTGAATTCATCAAGCACTGCAAAGGCACCCTCTAAGGTACCGCAATGCAATAGTGAAGTGTTGATTTCCAGTAGTGAAGTGTTAACGCACCGTTTTGTTCGGGAAAACCCTTTTGGGGTGAACGGTTCACCCGGGTGAACGGGCAGATCCTCTTTGGGGGAGACAGCGGACAATTCTTCGCACCCTCCTTTTTTTTTTCTCTCTTCAGGTAAGGGGCGATATAGACCGAATCCTTGTGTGCCGTGCCTTATTTGATCTGCGGGGGGGCCCACATCGAACGGGGTTTTTATAAAACAAAAAAAATTTTTTTTTGTATTTTTGAGTTTTATTTTAATTGCTTCGGGATATAATAAAAAAAGAAATAAAAAATACATTCTCCCTTTTGTTCCTATTAAAAATTCGGGAAACCTAAGCTCAGTGAACCAGTGAACCAGTGAACCAGTGAACCGAGAAGAACACACCATAATATTTTAAATGCGTCGACTCTCGTTGCTCAACCGTTAAATACTAAAACAACGCATCACACGCCACAATTTTTATAATAGTTTATTCTATATAATTTTTTAATTTAATTTTATTTTATTCCTTAGGCTTACGCTTAGGCTTAAGCTTTTGCTTAGGCTTAGGCTTAGGTGCGCATGCACATTTCACATGCGCATGCACGCACGCACGCGCATGCATGCACGCACGCACAAACGCACGCGCGCACGCGCACGCGCACGCGCACGCAAGCATGCGCGCACATGCACACACGGGTGCCAGCGTGCACACGCACGCACGTACGCGCGCATGCACACACACACGTGCAAGTGCACGCGCACGCACGCACGCGCGCATGGGCGTGCACGCACGTGCTCTCTGCAGGCACGCACGCACGCACGCGCGGCACGCACACAAGCACATGCACGCACGCGCGCAGGCACGCACCGCGCAGATACACAAGGACACCCACGCCCGCACGCTCACACGCGCGCACGCTCGCACAAACTCACAAGCGCGCACGCACGTGCCCGCGTGCAGGCGCCCACGCATGCGCGCGGGCACGCAGGCATGTGGACACGTGCCCGCTTGCACAAGCCTGAAGCCTAAGCCTAAGCCTAAGCAAAAGCCTAAGCCTAAGCCTAAGGCAATCCTCAAGCACGCACGTGCACGCGCACAGGCACGCGCACACGAGCACGCTCGCACGAACCCGAGCCTAAATCCTGAGCCTAAGCCTATTAGCCCAAGCCTATTGTGTGTGATCGCGTTGTTAGTATTTTCAAGTTAAATAGTGAGCGTCAACGCATTTAAAATATTATGGTGTGTTTCTCTCGGTTCACTGGTTCACTGGTTCACTGGTTCACTGAGCTTAGGTTTCCCAAAAATTCGCAGAAAATGGACAAAACATTTCCCAATAAGAAGCGGGCTCGCTACTCTAACAGATCCAACGCCGAAGAACAACCGAACGCGCCAAGAAACGCGGAAAAACAATCGTTCCTCCAGGAAGACAGCGGTTTCTCGCAGGAAATTCAGCCATATCTCAAGCAAATCTGCGAAAATCTTTCCGAAGCTATCTCCGAGAGCGAAAGGGCCGATTTACGGGCCAAAGTGGCGCAAGAGTGCTTCGGCAAAGAGTTGCAGTTGCTCTTTTGCCCGTCGACGTGTCGAATTTTGGAGAAAATATTCAAAAATTTGTCCGAGAATCGCGAAATTTTGCTGGGATTTCTCGAAAATGCCGTGAACTCTGCGAAAAATCGCGATTTGGTCACGCTTTTCGCGCTGGGCGCTCAGTGCCGCGTAGTCGAGTGCTTTCTCTTCGAGATCTGCGCCGATTTCGAAGGGAATCGGGCGAAACTGTTGCCGATATTTGAAAGATTCACAGAGTTGATAGCGGAGAACTTTGCGGATTTCGCCCAGAGCGACAACGCGTCTAGATTTATTCGGAATTTTGCCAGATTGATGTGCCGATTGGACGGCTTGTCCGAGAACCGAGGCAAACGCAAGCGAATGGGTGATTTTTCTTTTGTTGTTGTTTTCTGTTGATATTTAGTCCCACGCCACGGAACTGCCGGGCGCACCACAATAGATGTTCATTTTGTGAAGAGAGGGAACGGGGGCTAAATGGAAATATACGGGTATTTTCTGGACGAATCAAACCTTTGCGTATTATTCTACTTTTTGGCCCAAAGATGAGGGTAAATGGTCCCAAATTGCATCTGGCTGGAGAACCAAACACGTACACACACACACACCATATAGCACAAAAGCAGCTACGCAGGCAACATTTTTGTGGCTACTACAAGGCACATACCAACGCGGATGCGTTTTCAGACTCCAAGCCAACCAAAGGAGGTACGGCCCAGCTCAGACCCGGTACGTTTTTCTGTCTCTTCTCACTCTTATACCGGCACGCACACCGGCGCGCGCGCACGCTTTGCAGAGTTGACGAGCTTCTACGAGAGTTTGGCCACGCGCGCCCTGTCGTTCGCCCTAATGGAGCCGCTGCTTTGGAGCGAGCCGGCCAGTCTGCTCCTGCAGGAGTTCATGTCGCTCGATGCGCTCGTCCTCAACTCGCGCCATCTGCGTCAATTCACCGGGAAATTTTTGGAGAGCGTCGACTGTCAGGAGGCGTGGATGCGCTGGCTCTGCGACAAGACCAAGTCGAGAGTTTGCGACAGCCTCATGGGCTGCGTGGGAGACGCGGACTTTGAACGGCTCTTTCAACTCTTGAGCGCGTCGGAGGGTTAGTTTATTTTGGTTGTTGTTGTCATTTTTTTTGTCAAAAATAATACTTCTGAACGTATTGAATCTTGATGTGGCGCTTTGACTTTTCGCATCTGCGCACATCGGCTATTATTTGGTAGCCGCTTTTCAGTTGCATTGATTTCTGGTATTTGTTTTCGTGACAAATGATTGTAGTACAATTTTTGTTGTAAATGTATGTTTTAAATGTAAATCTTTGTCAATGGGTCATCAAGAATGCATAAAAATCTATTTCAGGAACGGGTTCGTCCTTTGTTCGCTTAGCACTGCATCCAATCGGCAACTACCCGCTGCAGGCACTACTAAGGTCGCCTAGAATTACTTTAGAGATTCTCACCGATATTTTCGACGAATTGCAGCCGATTTTTGGCAAAATCTTGTTGAAATCTCCCGGAATCTTGGAGGCGTTTGCGGGCGCTTTTGTGAGATTTGAAGAGAAGCAGAGAGAATTTCTGCGCTGCCTATGGCAAACGCTCGACTGTGGCTCTGGTTTGTTCGCGTGTGTGCTTGCGTGCGTTCCGATGCATGCATGCGTCAGTGTGTGCATCACTGGCGAATCCAGAAAACAAATTTCGGGGGGAGGGATTTTGTAGAAGGGAACTTTGAACTTTGGGACTGTTGAACTTCCCCTGTTGAACTTTGTGGTTGTTGGGCCATTTTGGCAGTTGTTTGGGCACCTAATTGGTCTATTTTTGACGATTAACGAATATAGGCGGCGTCGCAGGCGAAAATTTTGCTGTTTTCGACCATCTACGAGCAATTTTAGGCTGAAAACTAGGTCCCCTAGCTTCTACCGCCTATCCCTTTCCCCATTTCCCCCTTCTAGATTTTCGATTTTGGGAGGGGGAATTCCCCCTTTCCCACACCCCTGAATCCGCCACTGGTGTGCATGCGCACGTGCGGTTGCACTTGATTCTGCTTGATAAATTCAGTTGACCCTAATGACTCTTTAGAAGTTAAAGAAGACGCCTTCGCAAAGGTGCTCTTTCTCAAATCGCTGCCTCTCATGGACGCCAACTTGAAATTGATCGCCCACCACGGCTGTCTAATCGTACAACACCTTTTCAATTTCAAAAATGGCTGCAAGTTTATTTGGGCCGCCTTTCTGAAACAAAACGTAGAGACGTTGGCCAAACTGGCGTGTCATCAGGTCTGTTCGTTCTTTTTTTTTTGTTTCTATTTGTGACTTGAGAATGTATTTGGCGTTGTGATGTATTTAGTTGACAGTTTGGGCCTTTTTTTGTTTAAATTTATTTGATCGCGCATTCTCTGTGTAAGTTGCAAGTTGATGGTGCAGTTCACATCCACATTCTGCGTGCTGGGAGGGGGGGGGGAGAATTGCCCTACCGCACCGCAGTCGGAAACACCGCCATTCTCCAGATTTTTCATATTTTGGTGCACAAATTTTCTCATCCTCCTCCCTCCAAAATTTCGTACCCCATAAGTTATAACCCTCCCCCCCCCCCCCTACACACACCACACACACACACACTCACACACAGGATAACAATGGGATGGACCCACACCCACCCCACCAGACAGAAAGCCTGGTTGCATGTATGGATGTGCTACACAATACACATTTGTACTAATTGAGTAAATTCATTTTAGTCCGCATGTCATCTGTTCGATGCCTTTCTGTGCAGCACGACCATTTCCGCCAAACTCAAAAATAAATTATTTAATAAAATGCTGGGAAATTTTGCAAATTTTTCTGGCGACAAGTTCGGCAGTCGCGTTCTCGACCAGTTTTGGGACAATTGCTGTTGTGCCAATGCGGAACTGAGGTCGCAGTTTGCCGACAGTTTGACCGGAGCTAACTTCAAGAAGCTGAATTTCAACTTCTTTGGAAAGATCCTCGTAAAAAAGTACGATTTGGAATTATACAAAAAGTCTAAAGTGGAGTGGCAGAATGGTTTTGGCAAAGTCAAAACTAAAAATGAGGAAACGACAAAGGTAAAAAAAGCGAAAAGACCGAAGAAAGACAGTGAGATGTTGAATGCGTAATGCGCTTGGAATGGTTGAACTGTTGCGAATCGTTGAAGCATTGTTGCTGTTCTTGACGCAACTACTGCACGCACATGCAATAACTTGTTCGCCAAAATTTAATGTGACTGGGTAGTTTTTTGTCAAAATGCCTAAGCTCTAAATAACGCTTCTGACGGTCGGGGGGTGGGGCCCTAAACCAAAAAAGTGGGGGTTTTGTTTGGTCCAGAAAGGAAAACCATAATGGATAACACCAAAATAGCGCGCAACTGACTGGGCTCATGCCCAGTCAGTGCTATCGCTGCTTTGTTGGAATGCTACACATGATGACTCGTTGAATTCACTCATGCCGCGGTCGAAATGAGGTGAGACAAACGACAATGGCTTCAGAATATCAGGACATCCTTCAACTGTATGAGCGCTCTGTGGAAGGTTGGAATGGAGCCGTCCTTCATCTGGAGAATGGTTTGTAGGTGGCTGAAAGCGGCTTACCTAGTTGCTTGTACTTGTCGTGAAAGTGTTTCACTGTGTTGTGATTTTGGTGTGAGTGTGCAGGCCAGGGGGGGGGGGGGGTAGGTTGGCAAGAATGTTCTGGTGGGTGGTGTGTGGAGTCCTCAAAATAGGCATAAATATGTAGGTACCCCGGATATAATTTGGTCAAAGTGAGTTATTTTGGTGTTTTTTGTATAAAACACTAAAAAAATATATGCAAGAACACGAACACTCCCCAGTTACATGTATGGTGCTGTTCAAAGCACGCACGCACGCACACGCACCATGCACGAGAAACGTACCCGCTTCCGACAGTGAGCAGCGTGAGCACTTTCTCCAAAAAGTAGTGGAGATACTCATTTTCGAATTCCGCATAGCAGCTCGCTACGACATCTCCCACCAGAATCGTTCCCTGGTCCGTTACAGGCGCGTAGATGCCGACTTTGGCGGTGAAACCAATGGAGGTTATCTTTACGGGCTCCAACAAGCGTTTCTGCTCTTGTAATTCGTCGAATCTTGACGTTAGGACACAGTCGTCCATTGACAGTCTAGCCGCGAACACCAACTCGGGTGAAGAGGAGCATTTTGGTAGTCTGAAATGTTTATGGTGATGAATCAGCGTATTCAGCGTTCAGAGCGCATTGCACAACGATTTTCTATGGCCGTTCAATAGGCTTTACATGTGCTGGCGCATGCTAACTGTTTAGAACTGCAGCCTCACCTGTACACAAGATGTCTTGCTGTCATCTCTATCGTTTGTCCGTGTTCCGTTCGAATTGTAAGGAACGTCGCTTCTTGCCTCGTGTCGGCGTGAAGCCAATATTTCACTGGTGAATACTCCAGACTCCCTGATTGCCTGTTCCAAGCGAGAACTTGAGCAGATGGCCTCTTCAAGAGCTGCGACATGCCCAGTGGACCCTCCGGGGTGTGGACTGTGCTGTCGCCAGAGAAGCACAGTTCGTCGAAGGGAAACCCAGTCGTGTCAATGGGCTCTTCGGTAGTCATTGTCTCCGTCGAATCCGTCGTTGGCGGCTCATCGGTGGCGTCGAGCTTCTCCTTTTGCTCGGCGTACCATTGGTCCTCTGAACGGAGAGCAATCTGTCGCTGTCTCTCTCTGTCCGTCCGTCCGTCCGTCCGTGTCCTCCCACCATCGAACTCCTCGAAGCGTAGGACGGAGTCGTCGTTCTCTCCAGCTTGTTGCGGCTCGAGGTCGTGGTGTTGGCCATCGCTCAGCGACTCCCCGGCCTCCAGCGGGTCCCAGGGATCGCTGGGATCGTCCTTGGGGTCGAAGTTGCTCCTGAACACCATCCGGGAGTTCACGTCCATTTGCCGGTTCTCTCACTCTAACCCTCAGAGCCTCCACCCCACCCACAACTCTCTCAGCTCTGCCCTGGAACCGAATGCACCGTAAGCCTGGAACGGTACTGTCGGGAGTTGGTCAGCTCATTTGTTTGCTGCGTAGCAGAGATTGACAGATTTTTTGCCGGAGTTGGATTGGGTCCCTGGAGGATGCAGCGCTCGTTGTCGTTGTTGTGGGTGAGGAGAGGTCGGTTCCGTCCCTCCGGATGCGATTCCCTTAGTTGCGGCTCTGTGAGCAACTATAGGTTCGCAAGTCTCCTCACCACTCGTTAGGCTCGCCAAATTCAGGACGAATGTAGTCGTGATCTTCGGGGATTTTGAAGTTGGGCTGAATTAACGGACTCTGGCTGCTATTGTAGGTAACAAAAGCTACTACCTACAGGTACAATTAGAATGAATATGGTAGCTATTTAAAAACATAATACGTAATCCACATGCTGCAACTGCAATGCCTCAGTCTGTTTCTACCGCGCACTGCGTAAGCAGTTACATGTACAACAGTTGTGTAGTAACTCGCGGCAGAATCAGAACCATACATGTAACCGGGTTTTTGAAGTGGGGGGGGGGGGGAGGGTCGAAGAGAATTCTGGGGGAGGTGTGGATGGGGGTAAGCAGATTTGAAGGGGGAGGGGGGGTGTCAGAGGGTTAAAAAGTGTACTTAAATAGTGTCAAAAGAAGCACTTTTTGGTCAAGAATGGGTTAAAATAGGCTATAAATATCGTTATTTAGCTGTTTTAGGGTAAAAAAAAAACTGAAAAAGATGAAAAATACACCACTACTTTTATAGTGTAGACAAGTTGTAAAACTTTAGAAAAATTCTGGGGGGAAGGGTTGGGTGGGCGCTGGGGAGGGGTAAACTTCGGAGTGGGTGGGTGGTAACCCCCCCCCCCCCAACCCCACCCCAGTTACATGTATGATCAGAACGATGCAAGCTTGTATGTGCCGACCTGTTTGATCAGGTTTCTTGGCAGATAGGGGTCGTTCTTGTCTGTGAATCCCCTGACCTTTTTGGCGCAGGCGCAGCTGCATTTCTGTCGCGCCTCGTGGTTGCCAAGACACAGTTCCCTATAGTACATATGAACACACTGTATACATCCAACATGTTGGTATGTATCGACACTACAGACATATCATGGCTTCTCCTGGCTTATCATGCGTGATTTGTGGAATACGAGGCGTACGAGTGTGGTGTAGTGGTTAGCATCTAGGACCGGAAACCCTGAGACCCGGGTTCGAATCCCAGCACTGCAATGGCCTTTTTTCCACAACTTTTCAATTGTTACATCCAGGAGGGCGGTGTTTGACGCCGCCAGGCAATGCCGGCTCCGCCGTTTCTCCTGGCTTATCATGCGTGATTTGTGGAATACGAGGCGTACGAGTGTGGTGTAGTGGTTAGCATCCAGGACCGGAAACCCTGAGACCTGGGTTCAAATCCCAGCACTGCAATCGCCTTTTTTCCACAACTTTTCAATACCTAATGGTCATTCGTTAAATGTCAAAATTTTAAAAAAATAAAATGTCTAATTTTTATTGCTCAGTCAAGGCAGCCACCTGAGAACGTCCTGGCAGCTTTGGAACCCTTGAAGAGATGGCGATTCGAATGATTGCGCGCCCTCCACCACGCACGTTTGAGGGTCGATGTCGTCTTGACTCTGCCAGGCGCGTCTACCGCTCGACGCACGCACGCACGCACGCACGCACGCACGCACGCACGCACTCAGCCACTCCTCGACCTCACCTGGAGTCCCGTCCACGTCGCTAGGAGCACGGTCGCCACCAGCGCAAGTTGTCCGCTCATTTTCACTTTCACTTTGGGTTTTCACCACGCCGCGCGCTGCTGCAGTTGTGCGCGACTCGCGAGCGCGCGCGAGGCTTGCAAGTGCAACGACGCAAAAGCGGAGGTGACGACGACGACTCCTTGTGTAATGGAGGGCGGGTAATGCAGAGTGAGCCGTGTTGCGTGGCGCGCCAGCGCGCTTGGTTGGCGGCCCGTAACCGGCGAGAGTGAAAGAAGAGTGATGGGATGCCGGTCGTGGCGTGCGTACACTTACATTGTACATGAAGAGAGACAGTAAGAAGTGCTGTTCACGAAAAGAAGAACTATCGAAAGGCTACTGGCTACAGTACCCCAAAGTTACAGTACATTAACTGGGAAAAGCGTACGTAGAAAACTTCCGTCATGTGTACAGCTGCTGTGTAGCCGCTTTACGTCTTTGATCCGCAACTCAACACGCTACAGTATACATTACTCGCCCAAAAATTTATAGAAAAATTCACAAGTCGCTTCGCTGGGTCTCGAGTCGATAAACAGAACAGTGTACATGTATCTATACGTTTGTGTTTGTTAACGAGGTACACGCTTTTTTGTCACAACTCTCTGCTGACAATTTTACCATCACGATGTTGATGTCAGGTATCGATTGCTACGCTTCTCCCATCACGCCAACTCCAATAATTCAATTGATTTCACGAATATTTGTAGCGTCACACTCTACCTATTATAGTACGGTAGTCATCGATTTGCTGTTCTTGAAAAACATGGAATTTGGTACTGTACGGCATTTTCTATCGAAACAGCGCTCTCAAAACATTCTAGCGATGACTTTGGCGAGAGCGATGAGCCCAATGACGATGACCAGCGAGTAGCGGCCTCCAAAAGTGGGGCCTGCCGCGTTGCAGCGCGTCTCTTTGTCCTCTATGCCCCGACAGTAGTAAATTGTGCCTGTAAACATGGTATCGAAATTCCGTTATACCATTGATATCAATTTTGTTAACATGGGAATACCTAGGCCCTAGATGATGAGGACGGAATAACGATGAAGGATGGACAACCAAATTAACGTAGACTAGTGTGTGTCATAAAATCACTAGTGTCTGGTACATCTGTGTGTGGTACGTGCCAGTGTGATACGATACGTGGATGGTTTGCGTTCCTGTTCTGTGTTGCATTGCCCCGTTTGCGGTTCATAAAAACGGTTTGCAAATTGCGATCTTTCTCTATTTGGGTGTGCCGAAGGAGCGACTAGTCTTGAGTAACTGCGTCATTATATAAAGAAGTGGTTACAAACGAATACCCAACCAACACGCGTTCACAAGTGTTGATATTTTGCACACTAACCGTCGACGGCCTTCGCGTCACTCCAAGGCAGACTCAGCGCGAGGTTGTAGCTCTCGCCGTCGCCTTCCGTGCCACTCTTGTCGTTCATGCAGCCCTTGACCGTGCTCTCTAAAGAAAGTGCTGGCCTGACAGGGTTGCACTCAACGCGCGCTCGCACGCTCCGGCACGCACGCACCTGCACGCGAGCGCGCGCACACGCACGCACTCTCCGGCACACACGCACGCACGCACGCACGCACGAACGGAAAAACCGAAAGAAACATTTCTTTGAATCCATAGTTACAGTACCTACATGTGTACAGGGTGGCGCACCCTCGCCTTCCTCTGTTTGATCGAGTATATCTCAGGAGTGGATGAAGCGATTTTGATGAAATTTTAAACACTTGTAGTCGTCAGTCTAACTTAGACTTCCTCCAAGTTTTAGAGAAATCGAGTGTCGTTTCAGTTTTCAAAATGACCGCCGTCAAAAATCACACATTGTTCGTAACGTTTGATCACTGATCGGCATATTCTCGAGCACAGCTCAGCGTCAAAGTGCGCCGACGCATTTTTGATTGCCTCTTTCAGTTCGGTGACGGACTTGCACCCTTGGGCGTACACGACTTCCTTCAGAATTGACCAGACCGAGAAGTCGCATGGAGTCAAGTCTGGCGACCGTGGAGGCCAGTCGATTGCGCCCCTGCGACCGATCCATCTGTCTGGAAAGCTGTCGTCGAGAAACTGACGAACGTCCTGATGATAATGAGCAGGAGCGCCGTCCTGTTGCCAGACAATTGCGTCGAGATCAGGGAAAGTGGCGATCTCGTTCCACACTTGCTCAGTCAAAAGTTTGAGGTAAGACGCTCCAGTCACGGTGCCCTCAAAGAAGAACGGGCCAATGAGACCACTCGAGCAAATCCCAATCCAAACCATCACCCCTGGACTGTTCAAGTCCTTCTCGACAACGAAGTGGGGATTTTGGGCACTCCAGTAAACACAATTGTGCCGATTGACGTGTCCATTGAGCTTGAAAATCGCCTCGTCCGTCCAAATGATCCTGTCGACAAAGTTTGAATCAGCTCGGGCCTCTGCAAGGAACCACTCGCAGAACTGGACTCGGCGGTCAGGATCGTCCTCAGAAAGAGCGTGCAACAAACGCGGACGGTAGGGCCACAGCTCAGCGTCCTTCAAGACTCGTTGAACGGTTGACCTCGGAACGCCAACCTGCGCTGAGAGGCGCCGCGTCGACTTCTCAGGCGATTTTGCGATCGCGCTCAAGACCCGCTGTTCCGTCGATGCAGTTCTGACTGGCTTTGGCATCGGATGGGGACGATTTCCAACTGAGCCAGTCTCCTCAAAGCGCTTTACGGTCGCAGAGACCGTGTGGTTCGATGGAGGCTTTGTCGTTGGGAATTCAGCTTTGAAGCGACGAATGACTTCAGCTTGACTGTCAGTTTTATAAAATTGTTTTACAAGATAAACGCGCTGTTCCAGCGAGAATTTTTGCCACGACATTGGGGCGGAAAGACTTGTTTCGTTTAAAAAGTTTGGCTACAGTACTTTAAAGACACGCAGTTTACCGATAATATTTTATTTTGCGCAAAACTTTCGAACAACGCGATAGATCTGGCTGAAACTTGGAGGAAGTCTAAGTTAGAGTGACTACTACAAGTGTTTAAAATTTCATCAAAATCGCTTC
This sequence comes from Paralinhomoeus sp. GSCO2_6, assembly GCA_030248085.1. NCBI lineage: Eukaryota > Metazoa > Nematoda > Chromadorea > Monhysterida > Linhomoeidae > Paralinhomoeus > Paralinhomoeus sp. GSCO2_6. Next base: position 95,106 of record JASAMY010000049.1, read on the forward strand.
ATCCACTCCTCAGATATACTCGATCAAACAGAGGAAGGCGAGGGTGGGCCACCCTGTACATTAACATACGGATGCCGTAATTATTCTACATTGTATTTAGAGACGTGTCATATGCCTAGCGTGTTCAATTTGGTCAAGCGAACAGGTCAGTTGCTGCGGCTGCGTGTATCTACACGGTGCGTGGTTTAGTTTTCTCTGATTTGCTACCAAACTTTTTCTCTACTAATATTTGCATACCATCATTGACGAGCTTGAAGCACACTCCAGTGCAGCAGGAGGCGCCTAGAGTCCACATAACAGGCACTATTTCATATTTAAATATTCAAATCGTGACAAAACCCTGCCTTGGTGACAGTTTTCGTTGTGTCCGACGCACGTTGCACAGGGAAATTCGTCTTCCGCCGGACAGCTGGCATCGACCACGTTTGCGCTTTTGGCGTCTACGGTTGTGACGACCATTCCAATAAAAATTAGCAAAAAACACGGCAGAATTGTTTCCTTGCGAAGCATTTCGGCTCAATGCTTGCTCTCAGCGGATCAAAATCAATGCGTAATACGAAGTTTGGGTACGAGTTACGGTGAATGTATGTGTGGGCAAGACGCTTGTGCGTTGTAGTGAAACGTGCGAGTTGCGAAGGTCGTGTGTTAGTGCGTGCGTGCGTGCGTGCGTCCGCGCGTGTGTGTCCGTCAGTCCCATGTCGACTATTACACACGAGAGCAACACACGATTCGTATCTTGGAGAAGACTGCACGCTCACGATCCGACACCCGGCCCGGTGCCATGTCCATTGGCCGTTCACACAATCACAATTTACATAGCAGTACTTCGTACTTCGTACTTTACATAGTAGCAGTGTCAGTCTACCTCACAACACACAACCAGACAACTCAATCGATAACCACCACACGCTCGTCGGCGCTCTTCAATTGGCCCATTTCAAACTTGGCGCGCAAGGCGGCGTCCAGTCGGCGGTCGCCGCGCTCCAGCGCGTAGACGCAGCCGACGACGAAAAGCACCAAAATAATGGCGACCGCTTTCGCGCCCAGCAGCGGCTTGAGCCAGCGCGTCCACAGCCTGGCCAGCCAGCCCTCCTTCTCGTAGGCGTCCTCGTAGCGGTGCCGCTCGAAGGCTAGGTCTCGTGTCACCTGAAGCAGGCGGTTGCTGGCTGCACGTACTGCCAACCTTTCCATCAGTTGGCAGAATTCTTTGGCAGTACTACTGAATGTAGCTGCGCCCTTTTAACAGTGCTCGCGTTATGCAGAAAGGAATACGTGCTTTAGCTACTTTTAACGTTAACGTTGTTATGTAGCTAGAGGCCAACCCACGTGCGCGACGTTGTTGCCCGATTCGTAGATGGTGCCGAGTGCCGACTCCTTTTGGCCAGCACCGAAGAACTTGGACAGAACCTGCATTTTCGCTGTTTCGTCGTCTTTGGCGTTCGTCCCGCACGCACGCACGCACGCACGCACGCACGCACGCACGCACGCACGCACGCACGCACGCACGCACGCACGCACGCACGCACGCACGCACGCACGCACGCACGCACGCACGCACGCAAGCACGCACGCACGCACGCACGCACGAGCGACCTTGCTCTGTTGCTGCTTGGTGCGGTCGAAGGCGGTGTTGAGTCGACGACCGATGGCGACGACGGAGATGTTGGAGACGGACTCGCGCGACGCCGGTCGCCGACTCTTCAGTGGCCGCGGCGGCATTTCCGTCCGCCGTTCGCCGGGGTGGCGCCGCGATGACTCGCCGATTGAAATGTCGGTCGACGCGGAGGAGCGTCGCTGAAACGAGCATCGCTTTCCTATAGTTGCGTTTCAGAAACTGTCTGGGCTGTGCAAGGAAAGACAGTGGAGTACCACCCCCACCACCTCGCGATACATACCTTTCTCTTCTGTGGACGCCACTTTTTTATAGAGTACTGTATGCATGACAGGCAGTATCGAAAGAAATGCAAACAGCACTGAGCGGTCGCACTGAGCGGTTGCACAATACATGATCCATGGCGGCGCGGTTACAATACGTACACTGTATGTATGTCACGACGATTTTATTGTGGGGGCGTATTATACAATAGGTAGACAACCCTTAGAATAATTGGAATTGAGAATTCCCATCGCATCGCATCCCATCACATGAACACCAACCGCATTGACTGCCCGTCAACGGACCGTTTGAATCGAATTGGCTGAAGTTGCCCTTGTTGAGTTATTATTCCGCATGCGACGAAATGGTTCTCACGAGCGAGTCACAAGTTGCCTACAGGTATCTATGATGTTTCTCCCTTGTGTGCGGATTTCAGTGGAGCGTGCTTGCTTTCAGCCACGCGTCACCCTGACGACGACGCGCGCAGACACGAGCGAACAATGCGCGTAATTAGAGAGCGTTGTATGTCAGGTGTCAAATTGGGAGTCGACAGCTTATAGGGAATCAAAGCTAATATCTGTTAGCTAACGTGACGAAGAGCTTCCTTTAGCAAAGCTTGATGGTAGAGCAGGCTTCCTTGGGGGAGCGGTCCTCGCGAGCGAAGTCGAGTATGCTAAAAGTAAAGCACAAGTGTGTGTGCGTGCGTGCGTGCGTGCGTGAACACTGACTGACTCACCCCGAAATGGCCCTGTCCAGGAGCTTCTTGCACTTCTCCTGAGCCTTGTCATTGGGAATTTTGCCGCACGCCTTGTCAGCCGCCTCCCTCAGCTTGGCCTCCTCCTCCTCTCCGACTTTGAGGCGAATCACGAGCACGACTTGTTGACAGATGGGGCAATATCGGCTGCTTCTCTAAGTAGCGATGTCACCAAAAATTGCTGATGAATTATTTTTTTTAATTTTTAACTATTAAAAAATTCCAAATAATTTTTTATTTAATTCTTAATTATTAAAATATTCGAAATGATTTTTTATTTAATTTTCAAAAGTTAAAGAATTCTCAAGAATTATTTAAATTATTTAATTAACTAATTTTTTAACTGGGTATTTTTAAAGTGTGCATTTGGGCTGCATGTACATATGTACTTCTGTGGTAGCATGCATGCATGCAAGAATGCAACAAATCCATGCCCGTCACCTTGGGGCTCCTGTGAGGTCATCTACTGTAAGGTGGATGACCCCAGTACACCTTCTTCAAGAGCAAGCAAATCTTCATATGAAGTGGACTCCTATACATTGAGGAGAAGAGAAGTATCTGATGCGGTGCGCGCATGGCAATGCACTATGCATGTCACGTCTCAATGAAGTAGACCCTTGAATTTTAAACTGCCGAGCGAACTTGAATTTGCCAATGTGTCAATTGAGCTGTAAGACGAGGCTGAGTGTGAGATGGGGACTTAGGATTTGTGATAGAGAGTTTTTGTGGCTACTTACGCGCACAATATTGCGCACACTCTCACACACTCACTCACACTTACTGTCCAGCACACAGATTACTTCATTATACCTGACTAATTTCAATGTACAGCGTCATATGTCATGTGCTAAGAACACCACTTCCTTCCATTCCAATGTTTGCAATGGATGAGTCCATTCTAAAACCTACTGAAATGATTACAAATGAACACACCCTCCACTGAGTGTGACAGGACTGAAAGGAAAGACAATAAATTTGATAGCAACAAAATGCCAATGATGATATGGTTGTAGAGGTAGCAAAATGAACACCACTAATCGATGGGAAAAGACAAACTTGCCATGAACTACTTGAAAAGTCTGTTAAAAAATCAATTTTTTACGCGTGTAATTAAAAAATTGTTAAAAAAGTATTGCAGAGAATTATTTATTTAATTTTTAACTTTTAAAAAATTCCAAATAATTATTTATTTAATTTTTAATAAAAAATTCTGCATAACAGAATTATTTTTTAACAATTTTTGTTTTTTAATGTACTTAAAATATTATTTTGAATTATTTAATTAATTAAATTTTTATTTTTGGTGACATCGCTATCTCTAAGTAGAAAACAGAAAAATGAACACGTGAACAGCATCTGTGCCATACTAAACGCACGCACGCACGCACGCACCGGCCCGCCAGGCTTACCAGAGTCTGTTCGGCGCACTGTTGCTGGCCGCACGCGCAGAGGTTGAGTTTGGCGCAGAGCTGCTTCTCCGTGTCGTCCTTCAAGAGGAACTCGAGCACCTTGTCGAAGGCCTTCTTCGTGACGCGCTTGCAGAAGCGCTTGAAGCGGCCCAGACGCGAGCAGAACTTGTCCAGGCTCGCCAGCACCTTCTGCTGGCCCTCCTCGGTGCCCAGCTCACGGCGGAGCACCTGCACCAGCACCTGACAGCTCTCGCAGTTCTGCTCGGACGGCTGCAGCTGCGCCACCGGCTAAAATGGTACACATGTAGATAGTAGGTACGTATGTGCATGTATACGGATACACTGTCTACGCAAGGACAGTCGAATACAGCACAAGTACAGGGTGGCCCACCCTCGCCTTCCTCTGTTTGATCGAGTATATCTCAGGAGTGGATGAAGCGATTTTGATGAAATTTTAAACACTTGTAGTAGTCACTCTAACTTAGACTTCCTCCAAGTTTCAGCCAGATCTATCGCGTTGTTCGAAAGTTTTGCGCAAAATAAAATATTATCGGTAAACTGCGTGTCTTTAAAGTACTGTAGCCAAACTTTTGAAACGAAACAAGTCTTTCCGCCCCAATGTCGTGGCAAAAATTCTCGCTGGAACAGCGCGTTTATCTTGTAAAACAATTTTATAAAACTGACAGTCAAGCTGAAGTCATTCGTCGCTTCAAAGCTGAATTCCCAACGACAAAGCCTCCATCGAACCACACGGTCTCTGCGACCGTAAAGCGCTTTGAGGAGACTGGCTCAGTTGGAAATCGTCCCCATCCGATGCCAAAGCCAGTCAGAACTGCATCGACGGAACAGCGGGTCTTGAGCGCGATCGCAAAATCGCCTGAGAAGTCGACGCGGCGCCTCTCAGCGCAGGTTGGCGTTCCGAGGTCAACCGTTCAACGAGTCTTGAAGGACGCTGAGCTGTGACCCTACCGTCCGCGTTTGTTGCACGCTCTTTCTGAGGATGATCCTGACCGCCGAGTCCAGTTCTGCGAGTGGTTCCTTGCAGAGGCCGATCAGAATATGCCGATCAGTGATCAAACGTTACGAACAATGTGTGATTTTTGACGGCGGTCATTTTGAAAACTGAAACGACACTCGATTTCTCTAAAACTTGGAGGAAGTCTAAGTTAGAGTGACTACTACAAGTGTTTAAAATTTCATCAAAATCGCTTCGTCCACTCCTGAGATATACTCGATCAAACAGAGGAAGGCGAGGGTGGGCCACCCTGTATACACTGAGCATTTATGGCTCAGATTGCCCGTCCAGACAGTGAACGGCTTTCACGCGGTGTACACTCATCCATATATGTACCATGTTCGATTGTACCTGATCTTTCTATGCGGTACTGCACTACAATCTACACTGTACATTACTTATTCAATGAATTCTTTCATATCAGAAAAAAACTACATGAATACATCATCTGCAAACACCAGCTCAGCTAATGGGTCACCTTTAACTTTTCGGTCGCAGCCGTAAGCGCGACAAGCAACGCAGCGCCGAACAGCAAAGTTTTCATTTTTCTTGCCTGGGGTCTTTGTTTGATTCTCCGTTTGAGTGATGTGTGCGTTCAGCGGCGGGCTCCGCTTATCAAGCCAGCTGCAAGCCAGCTGCAGGCATGCAGCTTTCGTTTCGCTAAGCGCAAAAGCAGTCTATCTTCTGGAGCTTGACAGGTTCTAACCTGGTACAGAATGTCAGAAATGTGACAGTGCACAATTTATTGCTGCCTACAGGGGGCAGATAATGAATGTGCCGCTGCCGCGTGTTGTTTTTGGTTTGGTGGTATGTGCACGTGCGCAGCACAGTTAGAGCAAAGGCCGGACGGACGGTGCAAGGTACCAAGTTCGAATCTCGAGATCATGCGTACCGTATCAAAAAGTAATGGATTTTTGTTCTGGGAATTTTTTTTGCCGCTCTTGCAACGCAGATGTAACAGATAGCCGAATTGACGAATTGTTGCCAGAACGAGACCATACTCTGAGAAACAAGCATAAATATTCGAAAAAATTTCAAATAGAATTCTTCCGTCCACTCGAATGTGCGTGCGTGCGAATATGCGTGCGACATGGCATGGCACATGCAACTTGTACTTGCACATGGTTGTACTTTAGGCTTTAGCGGCGCCGACTTGATCTAGTGAGCAACTGTTGCTATCGTATATAGGATAGACCGGAGAAAATGTGTTGGTAATATCACCACAGACGCGCATTTTGCGCGCGTTGACTACCTAATATCGATTTCTTTGCTCGCTTCTGACATCTGTTGCTCAACAGACGTTGATGGTCTTGCAGACCTGCTGGGGCGTGCCGGGTTGATGAGCGAAATTCAGAATTCTGCAAAAGAAAGAAACATTGTTTCTTTGATGCAGTTTTTTTGGACGGATTTTACAAACGAAGATTGAGCGATTGGGGGGCAGACAATGACTGACTTTTTCGTTCAGGCGGACACACAATTTGTTGGCACGTTGCTTGCTTTTTTTTCAAAATAGGGGAAACAAAGCAGAAAGAAAAACCTACAAAACCAAAAAAAAAACACGATGCAATTGCTCGGCCCTAACTCACTTTGTGATGAGGTCGTTAAGGAATTTCTTGCATTCTTTGCGCTGATTCTTTTTGTCGATCTTGTTGCAGGCCTGTTCCACGCTCTTCCGAGCCTTGCGCTCCTTTTTCGCGTCCACGTTCTTGCGGATGCTCTCGACCGCGCTCTTGCACGCGTGGCAGTAGCGACCGCCCCTCTAGACACCAATGGTTGCCTGCCACGCACGCACGCAAGCACGCACGCACGCACGCACGCACGCACGCACGCACGCACGCACGCACGCACGCACGCACGCACGCACGCACGCACGCACGCACGCACGCACGCACGCACGCACGCACGCGTCTAGCCAGCTCACCGCGGGAGGCTTGCAGGCGGGCACGTTGCAGGGGCAGAAGCGGAGGTCGGCGCAGAGCAGGGCGGCGTCCCTGTCCTGGTTCACGAAGTCGGCGAGCTCTTGGACCGCCTTGGCGACGTGTCGCTTGCAGGAGGGCGCGTGCTTGCCGGCCAGCTTGTCGCAGAGCCGGCCGAGCCGCTTCAGCACCTCGGCCCGACCCTCCTCCGTGCCCAGGCCCAGCTTGCCGAAGAGCATGGCGCGCGTGCAGCGGTCGCAGCCACGCGACTGGGACAGACCTCCCTGAAGGAACGATGTCGAAAGAATACCGCGGTGGAACACTGCGTACTGTAAACCCTGTAATTATCCACTCGGGGGCTAAAGGTTTCATTCAAGCTCTAGGAGGGTGTATAATTATTGAGGGGGTTGGCTAATTGTGGAAGAGATTTTTATGAGAAAAAGACGCTCTCGCACGTTGGCACACTCGAACACACTCTCACACAGTCTCACATGCACATACAATACATGCACATGACATACACATGCGCGACCATACATACAACAAGACATGGAAAATGTTGCCTTTCAGACAATTTTTAGGGAGTAGGATTATAGAGTGGGGCGGGGGCTAAAGATAGGGTTTGCGGTATTACATGTAGCACTGTGCTTCTCACCCACCACGAGCGTGTTCAAGTCCAGCACCGACGCGGCCGAGACGGTGGCGAGAGCGATGAGCACAGCTAGTGACTTCATGGTTGTGTATATAAGTTGACTTCTGGTACAGGTTAGTTACCTAGCTCGCCAACAGTTCACTTCTCTAGTTCACCTTTCGTACTGCAAGAATTACAAATTGACACTTTTATGTAGTCGGCGGGAGGGGCACGCATGTGACACATGCGATAAGAAATTGACTTTTACCGTGTCACACGCGACAAACGCATCTCGCTTGAGTCCGGACTTGTAAGAGCCGAGATTTTTTAGAGAATTTGGCTTCAGTCAATTGGTACGTGTAATTTTTTGACTGTCCACGCAGAAGTGCGCCGTGAACGACTATGAACTGCAGTGATAAGAAAGACTTGCAATGTATGTAGTGTCGTTGCTTTAATCGGCTGGTTACTGTACATTAATGTTGGTCCGCTCGCAAAGTCCAACACAGTCGCCTGATGAGCCAGACTAACAATAGCCTTTTGGACCTGGGCAATGGCCGACCGTCCAGACCTGAGCTTGATTGCGGTTTCTTGGCTGGAAGTCCACGCCCCGAGTGATGGGTCAACGTCCAAATCGCAGCGCCCACAATCGAGTTGTATACTCGGGCGGCGGTTGTTTTTGATTGGCAACGCATGGGGTGGGGTACTCACTGGATGGGGGCGGGGGGTGACCTGTACCGGCTACCGATGTACCTATACACCCTACCCAGTTACACCTATGTCTCTGTATGCTGTCGTAGCGGAACTGGTGTGTAAAGATGCTATGTACATTGCAATCAACGCGCTGCCAATGGCATGGCATGGCATGTACATATACAGTCAGATGCGCTGCATGGAATACCTATCACGTTTCAAGCTGGCAAGCAAACATTTCTCTTCAGAGTTTACTTACACAACACATCCGCACTTGATTCGCCCGATTTACAGCCGCCGGACTCGGACCCGGTCACGGACCCGGTCTTTCGATTTACAGCCGCCGGATAGTCCGCCGGAATATCCGCCGGACTCGAGTTGACCAACTTTCAACAAAGTCCGCGGACTCCGCGGACCTTTTTGAATCTGGCGGAGAACCCTTCTAAACAACGCCTTCCGAGTACAGATAGCACGCAATTTTAGTACTTGGAAGTTTCTTGACGCTGAGTTCGAAGTTTCTGGTCGCTGCTGCCGACAGCGATAGCGTTGAATGGAACGTAATTTTTTGCGTAATTTTTTAATAGTGCTTTTGCTGAGCGCTGAGGTGCCGCTGTCAAGCTGGCAGGTCGTCGCGTCGAGGCTTCTTTCGAATTGTTTTCTACCGTACCAAAAGAATTTTAACTTTATTATTTTTTCTTTTTGTTTTTGTTGACATTGCTAGTCGTCATATTGCCGTTCAAAGTCACAATGAATGTGGTCCGCAAACTTGCAAGTTTATCATTCTGGAAAGATCAACACATTTCGAGGTAAAACGATTCCGGTGGGATCGCGGAGACCGGGTGTGGGACTGGGCGGCGAGGGGTGGTTTCCGACTGGCAGGGGCAACCCACCCCGTCAACAGGTGTTTGGACGGGTGGACGGTGTTGTTGTTCTTCTGAGTAGCGCAGCAACAGTTCTCCGACGAACGCGACGAGAGCGAGCGCTAGCGCGCAGCCGAGCAGCAAGAAGCAGCCGCAGACGTGCAACAGACTCAGACTTTCGGCACCGAACCGGGACCTCTCGCGGCACTGGCGCGCAGTCAGCCTCGCCAACTTCTAAACGGTTTTTTTACTCTTATGCTTTCATACATTTACCGTAAGCCCTATAATTAGCCCCCCCCCCAGGAGCTAATTTTTCTGTTCGAGCTCTAGGAGGGTGTATAATTATAGGGGGGGGGCTTATAAACTGGAAGTGTCGACACGTTGGTACACTCTAGCACACTCTCACACAGTATCACATGCACATACACGTACATACATACACATACGCGACCATACACCCAGACATAGAAAATTTCGCCTTTCAGACGATGATCTATTTAGGGAAAGGGTGTAATTATAGGGAGGGGAGGGGGAGGGCTAATAAACTCAAAGTGCTCTTAGGAAAGTGTATAATTATAGGGGGGGGGGCTAATTATAGGGGGGCTAATTATAGGGTTTACGGTATTCCAGACTCTCGACACGCTCTACTCTTGGAAGGGCAAGCCAAACTGCGTGCCAAACAATCGGTACCAGTGCAACGCACAGTGGCTTGCAATGTGTTTGGGTCAGTAAAATCAGTAAAATATTATCGTCAGTAAAATATTGGGTCTAACAAAAGTTTCTAAATAATTTTCGTATAGAACTTTGGTTGGCACACCGATGTGCGTCTAGGACCGGCCACGGCGCTCACCAGGTCGGCCACTTCGCGCAGTTCGACGAGCGCCGCGTCGATGGCGAGCCTCCTCTCGAAGGCGACGTCCTTGGCGAGGACAAAGCCCGCGGTCGAGAAGCCACTGGCCAGTTGCAACGGGTAGCGGCGCAATCGGCATCGGTGGCGGAGCTGCGGTGCCGCGTACGCCTCCTGCGTTGCCACCACCAAGCGGCCGTCCGCCTCGACAGCGTCGTAGAACGTGTCGACGGTGACGTTCTTTATCTCCAACACGGGGTTGAACCGAACTGCCGAGCGCAGGCGTCTGTCTCAACGAGAAATTGCACTGGAACTGTAAGCCAATGAAAGTGTATCTGGAGGTGTCCTGGCATTGCCATGCCCCCACCTCTCCCCATAGCATTTATGTAGATCAGATCATCCACATATTTTGCGTGTCTACTGTCAAGGTAGTCTTGAGGTATCGTGTTTGTGTATGGCAATCGCAACTACTCGAAACCGAAAAGGTTTGTGATTCTGAAAAACGAGCGACGTCACATGTTGGATGGGGGCGCAAGAAGATGCTGGACCAGTCGCCAGGTACAGTAGGTACAACTGTATATGTAGCAGTTGCAGATTACCTGAACATGCCGACTGTGGATGTCTCTAGGTTCTGGTAAAACGCCACGTCCACGGTCATCGCGGCGAATTTGAGGTGTCCGCGTGCAAGTTCGGCTGTCAGTTGCTCGATCGTAGACGGCAATGGTTTTCTCGGCAGAATCAGGAGTCTCGTCAGCAACTTCGACTGGTAGAGTCCGCTGAGAAGCAACCAGAAGTAGCCCAAAAGTGCCAGAGTCGACTTGCTCCTTCTCGCCTTCAGCTTTGCCAAAATACCAAGCCTGAAGTATCGGATTAACTGAGCGTTTCACTCGCTAGGTGATGTCCCTGGTGAAGTTCCCTGGTGTCCTTGGTCACCGGCCATTGCGACTTCTCCATGGGAACCAGGAGTCGATTGACGCTCAAGACGACGAACGCGAGGGCGAGAATTGAGAGCGCCGCGACAAAGACTGCCCATGTGAAGGCGGCGAGAGGGGAGAAAGCGACTTCCAGGCTCGAGAAGTCTTATTCGCGAGGAACATTGCGTATTAGCTTTTTTCTTGGTTGTAAGAGAGAACTGGTAACTACAATGTAACTGTAAGAGAGCGTTGTGCTGGACTCCTTATACAGAGCAGAGTTCGCCGCGAATGCCTGGTTGGGATCCGACCAAGATAAGGGAGCCGTCAATAATTGGCGCCGTGTAGTGGAAGCTTTTCAACCGCTGCTTCGTTCTCCACCAGAGCGCGTCGGCGATCGTGTCAACCGAACCGTTCGCTATGTAGCCCAGCACTCCTAGACAGCGCGGGCAGTCAGAGAGCAATCAATTGTCTATACAAGCAAGGCAAGAGACTTCACCGCTCCATTCGCCGCTGCGCTCGTCGTAGGTGCCGTAGTCGAGGCTGGCGTTGAGCGGCACCACGACGTAGGGTATCCTCGCCAGCCGAAGGCCGAGGCCGAGAAGCTCGGCGCCGACGCCGACCTCGACGCAGCTGGCGGTCGGCAGCAACGTCAGCTCGTCGACCGCGCACTGCGTCATGCCCGGCTCCTCGGGATACAAGCCCACCCGGAGCGGCCTTTCCCCCATCGCTCGTGCTGTACGGACGCCGATGTCGCACTCGCACCCCCCCCCCAACTGTGAACTTTGAAGTGCTCAGAAATGGGTTGTTGTCGTCAAAGTCCTCGTGCTCGCTGTGTGACTCGTCGTCTCCTGTTTCGGTCGCCACGGCTCGCATGATCCGTGCACATTTAAACATTCTTTTCAATACCTCCGCACCGTGTGTCGCGCTCGCTGTTTGTTTCGAAATGACGTACTCGGTGCGTGTGCCACGTCCACGTTGTCGGCTTTGTAAGCGGCTAGAATTAAAAAAAAACGGCGAAATTCATAAGATCGGAGTTGCTATGCATCCAGCAACAAGCTCCGATAAAGAAAGAACACGTCAATTTCTGCCCTGCGAACAAATCATTGATGAATCGCTTCTATTCTCACCAATCTGGGTCTACGAACGATAGAAAGCGCCGATTCTTGCGGATCCCGATTCTCGTTGCACAACACTAACTACTCCACGCAATCACTTTTAAACTTTAAAACTTAAAAACTTTTAAACTTTATTTTGACGACAACCACCGACATCACTGCTTGCATAGCGGCTACTCTACTCGTCTACTCTAATTGGACCACTTTCATTATTGTTTCCAACTTGTCTCTTTGTAGAGACGGCGGCGACAGTGGCGGATCCAGAAAAAAATTTCGGAGGGGGGAAGGATTTTGCAGAAGGGAGGACCCTGTTGAACTTTTTGGATGTTGAGACATTTTGGCAGTGATTTGGGCACCTAATCGGTCCATTTTTGACGATTTACAAATATAAACGGCGCCGCAGGCGAAATTTTTGCTGTTTTCGACCATCTACAAGCAATTTTATGCTGAAAACTAAGCCCACTAGGCGCGTTTCTTCTCCCACCGCCTATCCCTTTCCCCCCTTTTCCCCCCTAGATTTCCGATTTCGGGAGGGGGAATTCCCCCTTTCCCCCACCCCTGGATCCGCTAGTGGGCGGCGACGAGCTCGCATTCAAATGGAGCCACAGTTATAATATTCTATTGGCAAGCCTTCATAGCCAGCCATCAAGGTCGAGCATTTCTGCGCCGCGCCCTTCATCCTGCCTTGAACGTTTCTCTAAACCGTTGTTGGCACAAATTACCGTAACTTTTTCAATTGTGTCTGAAACACTATAGCCAACCCAAAAAACGTTAAGACAGCACAAGCGCCGCAACTATGTATGTAGGTACAAGGGCATTTTTTTTGCGGTTGAAATTACTCACTCTCTCCAATTATTCGAGCTCACATTTCTTATACTGCGTTTTGCACATTGATCAACAACTTCTGCAGTTATCGAGAATATCTCAGTACAGCCTTCAGCTCTATGCACTAGCAGCACGGGTATGACAAATGTAAAGGTACGGTAGGGTTACGGTAAGGCGAACGCTTGGGAAGAGCGAAGAGCGGTACAGTAGTGTATGCAGCACGACTCACTGTTTAACTTGGAGGCTGTCGAAATAACGTCGCGATTTGTTGAGCAGCGCACTTTGTGGCGTCGGCGCGAAAACGGCCGCCTTTTCAAGGCGCGCGTAAACAACTTCGCAAATGCTCTATTCTTGTCTCGTCAACGTCCCTTGGGTCATCGAATTGCTTCCGCGTTCTGCAGGCTGCCGCCGACAGCAAGTCGACAGCGCGTGATAGCCGTGCCGACATCGGCCATTCTCGCGCGCTGAGTATAAAATGGTGCCATCAAAACACTCCAGCGCCGCCGACGGCCGGTCGAGCGTGGATGCGCGCTGCCGATTTGCCTCGGCAATTCTGCGCTCGCAAAGCGAAGCGACGGCCGCTGCAGGGCGCATTCAAGGCCGAGCGTGGGAGTGAAAGTGCGTCTCGTGCGGCAGTTACGAAACATCAGTCGATCACTGCGCCTGCACTCCTGGTCAGCACGGCAGCAGTCGAGTTGTTATCCAACAGCCATCTACAGCTATATCTACACAACGCATATAATCAGGAATGGATTTGAGGTGTCACCAAACGGACAATTCGCAGTCACAGACGGGTATTTATGGACTGGAGCGGCAGGCACGGCGGTGTATTGGTCACACTGTCGAGCAGCAGTGTTTCGACCACCACTTCTTCAACGTTGGGTGTCATCAATTGGAGCAACGCTGGCATGGACCACTCCTTGGGGCTCCCTTGAAGACCAACGCATGCCAAGATGAGCTGTCTGACAGTCGGCAGTGTGACCCTTATGTCACAAAGACTAGTTATGGTGTGCGTGTGCCGCGAGCAGTGAAGTCTGCGTAGGCACACGGGCGACGATGGAGAGCAGAAAGGCCACAACCAGTCATCGCCGTGGGTGTGACTCTCCGTCAGACGTTCCATTCTCAATGGAGACTCCATGCAAAGATTGCCGAGTACTTTGTAGCCAGAGCTGTCCAGGCACATACAGGCGCTCGCGACCTGGGCCACTGCCTCCGGAATACCATTTAGATTGTTCGGCCGGTTGGCGGCCTCTTGTAGTTGCAGCAGTAGGGAAGCCTTCCCTTCCACGGTCGGTGCAGCGCTGAAGATGACCGAACGAAGTAGGGAGTCCTGCATGACGCTCCAGTTTGCCAATGTGAAGCCGGTTACACGGGCGCTGTTCGCGCCTTGCAGCTGCACTGTCACAGTTCTGCTCATCGCGGCCCACTCGTCAATGCAACGATTCTATAGTTGTGAAGGAAGGAACGCCCAATCAGCGGCAGTGAGTCATTTGGAATACTATGCAAAATTCCGCATAAACAGACAAACAAATTTAGCTGCCTAGCGGAAGCGTGTTACGGCGACCACTGCTTCTCTTCAACCTACCGTAAATCCTCCAATACAACCCCCTCCAATAGTGCCCCCCCCCGGGTATGGCAAAGTTGAAATAATAGAGCCCCCTCCAATAGTGCCCCCGGGAGTAAGAGTTATGTTGTGCCATGTGCCTTTTATGGGCACAAATATAGTGGTAGGTACATTTACATCGTGTATACACACTAATACTAACCAATAATAGTACGTTTCAGCAACCATTAATGGTAAATCAACCATTAAATGTGCCAAAAGTAATCAAAATCACCAAAAAATTGGCAATTTTGGTAGCGAGAGTAGCACTACCATTCAAAATTCTTAGGTTGAAATAATAGAATGCCCCCCTCCAATAGTGCCCCCTCTCCCATAGAGCCCCCGGGTAAGGAGTGGTTGAAAAATAGTGCCCCGGGGGCACTATTGGAGGAATTACGGTATTCCCCAAAGTGGGGCAGTACGACTGCAGGGAGGACAAGAGTTCTGAAGGGTTGCATAAAAGGCGGCAGAGCGGAGTCGCTGTTAAAAAAGAACATTGCATTTCGTGCGAAAGAGCCGACAAGAAAGACCGCGTTTGCTTGGGAGGTAAGCGAAATAACTTTTAATTACCACAAGAAGCCCACCGCTCCAATAGAACCACACCCTGCCTCGCAGTAGTGAGTGACAAACGGTATGGAGCGGTCAATAGTCGAAAGTTAAGGCCAAAACACACGCCACCGTCCTGCACCGGTGGGCACCGATTGGCACCAGTCGGCTCCGGGCAATAATTTTTGGCCTATTTACACGCTTCCAGTCGGCAGGGCAGCAGCAATTTTTACAACTGCAGTACGCCACCAAATTTGTACGCGCTGTTTCTTTTCTGGGTCGTGACATAGTTCGAGCGACTTGTCGTATACACGGCTTCTTCCTACCAAACGTACCAAACAAATTAATTCTTTAATTTTTACTTTACAAGCCTTTACAAGCAGAAATACAACTTTTCTACTATCGTAATTACTGTAATTTACTACAAACGGTGATGCGACAGCGCGCCACTTCAAACGACCTTCCCGCAGCGCCAAATTCAAATTTCTAGAAGTCGACCGGACCGTGCCGTCTGGTGCCGGACGGAGGCGTGTGAACCGGTTGTGGCGGCTGAACCGCCAGTAGTTAGTAGTTACAGTAGTAGCGCCGGGGCATACTGTAATGCTTCCGGTGCAGGCGAGTGTGCATACCTACGCGGCGCCATCGTGGCGCTCGCTATTAGCTTTTTCGCCGATTCGCTTTGCGCCGATTCGGCCGCGCGCACGGATAGCCGCCAGGGCCGCGCGCACGCACGTGTATACCAGGTAGCCGATTGAGCGGCGCGCACATATAGCTAGCTGCGCGCCCGCTTGTGCCAGTGTTAGCCAGTGTTAGTCTGCGTGTTAGCCTCGGAGAGCCTGCGTGGCTTCGATTGGCTTGTAGCCTGCGTCGTCGGTCGACGAAGAAAAACACAGTTAGCGGTGAAGCGGCAGCGGACGCGAACGAGCACGCACGCAGCCGACAGCCGCTAAAGTGGCGTGACCTGCCCTTCGACTCCACACCTGGCACGACTGCCTGGCGGCCATGTCGGGCCCCCTCCGGATGCAGCTGGGCCCCCTCAAGCAACGGCTGACCGGATACATCGCCGCTGTCGTCGATCCGCGTCCATTCGGCGACGACACCCTCCCTGCTGCTGACAACCTCGCTCACCTGGAGCACATCCGCGTCGACCTCTTCTACGAACTCGACCGCATCGACCGCGCCTCCCGCTCGCTCGGTCGCCTCAACGAGCGCTGGTCCGAGTACATCCAGTCTCTCGAGGACCCCTCTGCGGAAGAGGCTCTCTACTCTGCTGCCGCGACTGGCGCCAACGGCTTTCTTGCTGTTCTCGACGAGGCCGAGGACGCCCGCGCCAAGCTGGCTGCCTGGACTCAGGCCCTCGACCACACCATCTCCCAGCTGCGGTCCACTTCTGCTGCTCCGCCGGGAGGCCCCGCGGCAGCGGCCGCGGCGACACCTCCATCTCACGGGCCGAGGCCGACGCAGATGGTGAAGCTGCCTGAGATCACCATCTCGCCGTACTTCGGCGACAAGCTGCTCTGGTCCCAGTTCTGGGACACCTTCGAAGCTACCGTACACCGCAGCACGGACATAAGCGACGTGCAGAAGTTCGCTTATCTGAAGAGCTACCTGAGAGGCAAGGCGGCAGAAGCTGTCGCCGGTCTGCCTGTTGCCAACAACAGCTACGAGACGGCTGTCTCGACCCTGAAGGACCGCTTCGGCAGTCGGGAGGCCATCCGCGAGGCGCTCTACGCTGCGCTCCGCAAACTGCCCGTCGTCCGCGGCGGAAAGTCTGGCGATCTACGTGTCATGACTGACACTCTCGAGAAGACCTGTCGACAGCTCTCCACCCTGGGAGAGCACGTGGATCACGCTGCACTGGTCGGCATTGTCTTCGAGAAGTTGCCGCACCACGTCGTCCTCAAGCTCGAAGAAAAGCGCCTCGACGACGACCCCAACCAGAGCTGGACGTTGACGCACCTGCGCGAGGCGCTCAACCGGCTGACCAGTGCTCGAGAAGCTGCTGACATGCTGACGAACAGTCGTCCCAACGAGCACAACGAGGCGCGCGACGGCGCGCGCCACGAAGCGCCCAGCGCGCCGACGCGGGACGGAAGGGCGTTCCGCCCCAACCGACAGCCGCAACGAGGCGGCTACTGGAACTCCAACGACGGCCGTCTGCCGCAGTCAACGGCCGATTCGTTTGCTGTGAACGTTGCCCGTCCACGCCAACAGCAACAGCATGGGGGCAATCGACGACAAGCGGCGCAGCCGGCGACTGGCGCCCGCGCGCCCTCCACGCCGTGCGTCTACTGTGGCGCGCCGCACTACATGGACCAGTGTACGGCCTACAGTACCCTGGCTGCTCGGAAGAAGCGACTCAGCGACGAGCGACGCTGCTTCCTCTGTCTACGCGAGAACTGCAGTGTGCGCAACTGCGCACAGTCTCAGCGAAGCTGCTTTCACTGCCACTCTATGGGACATCACCATAGATCGCTGTGCCCGACTCTACACAACCGCATGCCGACGGCCGAGTCGGGAGGCGGCCGCCAAGGGCCGCCCTCGCAGAGACATCCACGACAGGCACCACCAACACAGACCGTTGTCGCGCACGTGGAGCGCGAGACGCCTCCGCAACCGGCGGTGAACGCTGCTCAACTGATCCAGCTGCCTGCTGCTCCGACTGTTCATACGTACACAGTGGAGAACAACGGCCTGAGCAACAGCGTGTGCCTGCTGACGGCGACTACATTCGTCACCAACAACGAAGCGCTGGGACCGGCCCAGCAGACGACGTGCTTCCTTGACTCAGGCAGCATGAAGTCGTTCATCTCTCAACGCCTCTCTGATCAGCTGCAGCTGCAGCCGACCAAGACAGAGCAGTTGTCGATCTCGACGTTCGGCAACAACAGAGCTACCAAGATTGTGACGCAAGTGGCCGCGATCAAGCTCTACCTCAAGGATGGGTCCACGATGGACCTACAAGTCAACGTCGTGCCTCACCTGACCGGCGTCATGCGGAAAGACGCCCTTGCTGACGAAGACAGGGAGTTTCTGAATCGCATCCCTGCGAACTGTCTGGCTGAGCCCGCTCTGCACCACATGCGACAAGTACTGCCAGAGCTGCTGATCGGCAACGACTATTTCTGGGAACTGTTGGAACCGAGAGACAAGCAGCAGTTGCCCTCTGGTCTCTTCCTGCTGCACTCCAAGTTGGGCCTCCTACTGGGCGGCCAACACGCGACGCAACCTGCTGTTGCTGACGAAGAGACGCATCTGTATCCTGCTCTGACAAGCAGCGATGAGCACGAACAACTGACGCAATTCTGGACCCTGGAAACACTGGGCATCACTGATCCAGCTGACGAGAAAGACGACGATGTCGCACTCGCCCAGTTTAACGAGTCAATCAGCTTTGTCGACGGCCGATATGAAGTCGGCTGGCCCAAGAAAGACGGAACACACTTGGGCGACAACTTCGGTCTCGCAATGGGCCGTTTCAAATCTCTCTCCAAGCGCTTTCACATGGACAACGACCTCTACATGAAGTACAAGGCCATCATCCACGAGCAGAAGGAGAGAGGCGTCATTGAAGACGTCACTGACCAAGAGGCGGATGGTCCGCTTCACTACCTGGCTCACCACCCGGTGCTGACCCCGGGCAAGTCGACTACAAAGGTCCGCCTAGTCTACGACGCGTCCGCGAAGCTCAACGCTGGCGCCAACAGTCTCAACGACACTCTCTACCGAGGACCGATCAACCTGCCTGATCTGGTCGGACTCCTGCTGCGCTTTCGGCTGCATCCGATTGCAGTCACTGCTGACGTGGAAAAGGCCTTCCACCAACTCGTCCTGAAAAAGGAAGACAGAGACGTGACGCGCTTCTTCTGGTACAAAGACGACCAGAAGCCCAACGTCAATGGCAACGTGGCCATCTTCCGATTCAAGCGCGTGCCCTTCGGCGTCATCAGCAGTCCCTTCCTACTGGGTGCAACAGTACAGTACCACTTGAACCAACAAGGAACCCCATTGTGCGACGACATCGCGAGAAACCTGTACGTCGACAATCTACTCATGGGCACGGCTACGGTCGAACAGGCGCTGAGCCTGTACGAGAAGGCGAAGACCGTCTTCGCCAAGGCGTCAATGAACCTCCGCGAATGGGCCTCCAACTGCAAGGCATTCGTTGAGGAGATTCCAGCGTCGGATCAAGCCAAACCAGGCGAGCAAAAGGTTCTTGGCTTATGCTGGAACACTGACGACGATACGCTGCGGCTGCCGTCGCCAAACAAGAGAAAGGACGACAGCGACTTGCCGAGCAAGAGAGAGATTCTCGCGTTTGTAGCCAGCTGCTACGACCCTCTCGGCCTCGCTTCGCCTTCCATTCTACAGGGCAAGCTCCTCCTGCAGCAGCTGTGGAAGCTCGGCGTAAAATGGGACGAGAAAATTCCTGCTGTGCTTCTCGACGAGTGGACGCTTGTGAGCAACAGCTTGAAAGAAATGTCCAGCTTGCCCATCAGCAGACACATCGGCGCCACTGTCGACGCCAACTGCACCAAGACCTACTCTCTGATCGCCTTTGCAGACGCCTCTGGCAAGGCGTACGCAGCGGCCGTCTATCTGAAAGTTGACGACGGCTCAAACAACTGCAAGACGACTCTGCTCTTCAGCAAGGCGCGGATCGCACCCAAGAATATCACCATACCGCGACTGGAACTGCTGGGCATGCTGATCGCCGTCCGCGCGCTTCACTTCTGCAAGAAGCAACTGAACGTGCCCATCGCTGAGGAGCGCGTCTTCAGCGACAGCGAGTGTGTGCTGAAATGGCTGACCAGTTCCAAGCCTCTCACACGCTTTGTCACCAACCGACTGACGGAGATCAAGCAACAGAAGGATTTGATCTTCCACTACGTGTCGACTGACGTCAACCCGGCTGACTGCGCCAGCCGTGGCCTGCAATTCGCCGAGCTGAAAGAGCTGAAGCTGTGGTGGAACGGTCCAGCATGGCTCGTTCAGCATCCGTCCACATGGCCGCAAGGCAACGTACAAGAAATCACTGCTGACACGCTGGAAAAAATCGCATCAGAGGAAAAGGCGACTGTCTTCTACAATGTGAAGGCTGCGCCG
This sequence comes from Paralinhomoeus sp. GSCO2_6, assembly GCA_030248085.1. Taxonomy (NCBI): domain Eukaryota; kingdom Metazoa; phylum Nematoda; class Chromadorea; order Monhysterida; family Linhomoeidae; genus Paralinhomoeus; species Paralinhomoeus sp. GSCO2_6. The sequence continues at coordinate 115,213 of JASAMY010000049.1, forward strand.
GCAATCGTGGACGCTCAGCTCCAACTAGAACCGCTAGTGGACGTCCACCGTTTTTCGAGTCTGCCTCGACTTCTGCGTGTGACTGCGTATGTGCTGCGATTCTTGAAGAACAGCAGCAAGGGCCAGTTGTTCCAGAAGGTCTCGTCATCAGGACCAGCGACGTCTGACGACTGTTCGGCTGCCCTGCCGATACTGCTCAAGCAGGCGCAGCACGAGGCCTACAGCTCGGTTCTGGCCGCAATCACAACTGGCACAAGGAACAGCCTTGTGCACCAGCTGAATCTCTACGTGGACGACAACGGCTTGCTCCGCTGCAGTGGTCGCATTGACAAAGCTCTGGTGTCAGAGGACATGCAACGACCATTGCTCCTTCCTCGCGACCACCCTCTGACAGCGCTCATCGTCAACCACTACCACGGCTCCCTGCACGCTGGCGTGACGCAAACGCTGGCGGCTCTGCGCGAGCACTACTGGATTCCAAAGGGCCGGTTGGTGGTGCGACGTCTTCTTCGTTCCTGCGTGACTTGCCGACGCGTCTCTGGTGGCACGTACAACCTGCCGTCCATGCCACAACTGCCAGCTGACCGCGTGCGTCGAGCACTCCCCTTCCAAAACTGCGGAGTGGACTACTTCGGCCATCTGTGGGTCAAAGAGCCGTCCGGCAGCGCTAAGAAAGTGTGGGGAATTCTGTTTACCTGCCTCGCCACCCGCGCCGTCCACCTCGAGCTGGTGGACAGTCTGAACGCCGAAGACTGTTTGGACGCGCTTCGTCGCTTCGTCGCCCGCCGCTCCAAGCCGAATCGCATTCTCAGTGACAATGCGACCCAACTGAAACTGGTCCAAGGCGTCGTCACTGACGTCTGGTCAGCACTACAGGGCAGCGACGAGTTCACGTCTTACTGCTCAGCACAAGGCATCAGCTGGAACTTCATTCCTGAACGGGCGCCATGGCAAGGTGGCGTCTATGAGCGACTGGTTGGCGTGACCAAGTCTGCCCTCAAGAAAGCCATTGGCCGACGCATGTTGACAAGGCAACAGTTGACTACGCTGTTCTGCGAAGCCGAGGCGCTTGTCAACTCTCGACCGCTGACCTACATCGGCGAGGATCTGAGTTCCCTGCAAGTGCTCCGACCGATTGACTTCCTGCTTCCACATGGTCATGTGGGCTCACCGACTCTGGACGAGAGTCACGACAACCGAGACTGGAAGCCGAAGCTGACCAGTCGCGACAAGCTGCTCAACTACTGGAAGGAGACTCAAAGGTGCCTCGACTCCTTCTGGGCCACGTTCAACACTCTGTACCTGCAACTGCTGTTTGAACGGCAGACCATGGAGCACTCCAGCGACGCCAGGATGCAAGGCGTCCAACCCACAGAAGGCGACGTGGTGCTCGTCGTGGACGAGAATGCACCGCGCGCTTCGTGGCGACTGGCGCGCGTCGGTCGCCTCCGCTCGAGTACCGATGGGGCTGTGCGCTCAGCGGACGTCACTCTTGCCCAGTCTGGCAAGGTTCTGACGCGCCCCATCAACCTGCTGTGCCCGCTTGAGGTGCCCAACGACGCGGCGCTGCCCTACTGTCCTCTGGCGACGCCGGCCACGGTGCCGACGACCGCCACCACCGCGTCTGGTCCTCCCACAGCACCAATGGCGAACACGTCGCCTGTCCGTCGCTCTCTCCGCCTGCAGCAGCAGCGGGCGCGCGCTACGGCTTCGACCTCGGCTCACACCTCGTCTTTGCTATTGGCAATCGGCCTCGTCTGCCTCTGCCTACCCTCCCTCCGGGCCAATCCTTGCGACGAGGCGAGCCTTCTCAACAGTGACATGGCCGCTGTCGCTCCTGGACCCAACAGAACGGCCGAGCTGCCCCTGTGGTCGTCACGCTGCGTGGGCAATGGCTACGTGGTCTACCGTCAGCCAAGCGGTCATCTTTGTTGGAGAATTGTTGACTGCGCCACACAGCACCACTTGAACGGCAGTGGCTACTGTGGCAAACCGTGCCGCTGCGAGCGCTGGGCCACCCAGTGCTCTCATCTTTCAGCTGCAGAGGTGGCGACGCTCCAGCCCGACGTGTCGAGCGTCGCTCAGATTCTGCTTGACGAGCAGCCAGATGTCTGCTCCTACAGGCCTAGCGTTCACTGTGAATCGAAGCCTGTCAAGGTGACCCAGCATCAAATACAGCTCTACGACGGCACGAGGCATCGAGTGCGCACCCTCAACGTCCGCTGGCTGCAGCTAGTGGACTCGAACTACACGTGCCTCGGCAGCGGCCCAACTACAGGCACCAGCGAGTTCTGCTCCAGCCACGCCTGCACGTCGCAAGCAACGCGCTTCTGCAAGCAAGACGAGCGCGAGATCCTCATGTACGTCTCGGCATCAGGCCAGTTCCCTATCAAGGCCTATGGCGAGATCCACACTACGGTCTACTACAACAAGGCCCACTCTCCGCCTGCGTGCACCGGCTGCTCCGTCCGCTGCATGAAAGGCGGTGTTCAACTGCAGTCGACCGTCGACATTCACTTTGCCGAGGTCTGCACTTCTGTTGTTTGCTACAAGCTGCCCTTTCCCCGGCGCGATGAGCGCATTCTTCTGCCGGAGGAAGTGATGCTAGCAGAACATCAAGTGACAGTGCGCCTCTGGGTCGGCGGAGCCCTGGTCCTGAACGACACTCGCACCTGTCAGGCTGCTCCGCTGTGCGACCTGATTACCTGCTACGTCTGCTGGAACCGCCTGGCCAACCCTCAGTGCACTTCGGTTGGCTGGTATTTCCTCACCTTCCTGTTGCTCTATCTTGGCTCTGCTGCGTTGTTTTACGCTTTCAAAGTTCTGCTTCTCAACATCCAGCTCATCGTCTGCCTCTGGAGAAGCTGCAGATGCGTTGGCAGAGGGCTCTACTTTCTCTGCAAGCGCGCGCGCAACCGAGTTGGAAGAGCAGCTGCGTCAGCGCTTGAGGCGCCAGACGACGATGGCGAGGCTGCTCCCAACGCAAACCGGCGGCGACGCGGTCCACGAGCCTACGCCTACAGGCTGCCTTACTTGGCGGCGACGACGCTGGTCCTGCTCATCTCCCTGCCCAGCGCTGACGCGTGCGCCGAAGCCACGTCGTTGACAGCCAACCAAGCGACGTGCACAGTGCAGGGAGGCACGATGGAATGCGTCCTCAAGGAGACGACGCGCCTGTCTCTCATGCCCCAAGGACAGGACGCTTGCCTGCTGATGAAGTCTCCGACTGGTGAGCCGATGGGCATGCTGAGCGTCGAGGTGAAGGAAATTGGGCTGGTTTGCCAAGCCAGCTCAATGTTCTTCACGCGCTCTTACGAGATGCAACACAATGCGCCACAGCCGGTAGCTGCAACTCCGCCAACAAGTGCGGAGACGTGCATCAGGACAGCAAGGTCGACGAACTGGAAGGAGAGGCAAACGACCTGCCAGGCTACACGTACTGTGCCGAGTCGTGTGGCGGCCTCGCCTGTGGATGCTTCTGGGCGACTTACGCGTGCCTGTACTACAGAGTCTACGCGAAACCAGTCACAGAAGTCATCTACGAAGCCTTCAGGTGCCCCAAATGGGACTTCAAAGTCGAGGTCGTCGTGCGAATGCACTCGAGCGACAACATCGAGACGCACCAGCTCAGGCTCTACCCAGGCATGCTGGTGAAAAAGAAGAGCATCAGCGTGACGCTGGTGACGCTGACCCAACCGAGAGCGCCGACTCTCGGCCGCAACTTCCTGACGGACGGCAATCGCACCATCCTCGTTGACACTGCCGCTCCCGGCCAGTTGGTGGCGGGCACGGTGGGCTCGCTGCAGTGCACGACAATGCAGAAGGCGCGAGACTTCGACTGCATGCTGCCGCTGTCAAACTGCCAGTGTCAGCCACAGGACAGCACCGTTTCGTGCCACTGCTCGCACGGCAAACTCGAGGGCTTGTTCGAGGAGGCCCACAGGGCGCTTCCTCAAGTCTCTAACGGCATCTACCTCCATGGACACGGCAAAGACGTCGTGGCCGAATTCCAGCAACACGCCGCTCTGGAGCTATACAACTGACGCTCGACGGCGTCCGCCTGGCCACCAAGATGAACAAGAACACCTGCCGAATTGAGGTGACGACGTTCGGTGGTTGCTACAGCTGCAACGCGGGAGCCACCATCGCCTTCACCTGCCAAACGGACTTTGGAGAAGCTGTTGCACACGTCACCTGCGGCGCACAACAGTTCAGCACTCACTGCACGCCGAACAAAGGTGTGCGTGCAAAGGCCGCACTTCACTACAAGAAGGCCTACATCAAGGAGACCTGCGCCGTGCGTTGCCCAGCTGAAGAGACGCACTTCGATCTGGAGGCCACTCTCGTCTACGTGGAGCGTACACCGTTCTACAACACGAGCACCATCACGGTCGACACGGGCAACAGCAGCGCCTTCGACTTCGGACTCGACGGGCTGGACGCGATCCGTCAGTGGGTGCTCAGCTCGTACAAGAACATCGTGCTGGTCGCCCTGATCGTCGTCGGAGTGCTCGTCACGCTGCTCCTGACACCGTGCCTCTTCCAGTGCCTGCTGGCGTCAGGGCCGCTGGTTCCAGTGCTACTTCGCGCGCTGTTGGGCGTCGTCAAGCGGCACTTCCTGCGCTTCCGCAAGAAGACCCAGTGACTGTTCTTCTGGCGGGAGTGTGGCGGCTGAACCGCCAGTAGTTAGTAGTTACAGTAGTAGCGCCGGGGCATACTGTAATGCTTCCGGTGCAGGCGAGTGTGCATACCTACGCGGCGCCATCGTGGCGCTCGCTATTAGCTTTTTCGCCGATTCGCTTTGCGCCGATTCGGCCGCGCGCACGGATAGCCGCCAGGGCCGCGCGCACGCACGTGTATACCAGGTAGCCGATTGAGCGGCGCGCACATATAGCTAGCTGCGCGCCCGCTTGTGCCAGTGTTAGCCAGTGTTAGTCTGCGTGTTAGCCTCGGAGAGCCTGCGTGGCTTCGATTGGCTTGTAGCCTGCGTCGTCGGTCGACGAAGAAAAACACAGTTAGCGGTGAAGCGGCAGCGGACGCGAACGAGCACGCACGCAGCCGACAGCCGCTAAACCGGTCGGCCCAGTGCCGGTTGTTGCAGTCCAAAACCTCCCCACTTCTTTTTCTCTCCCCGGAGGTTTTGACCTAGGCCAAAACCTCCGGGGGGCGGTTCTGGCCTAGGCCAAAACCCCCGCCCTTCGCATAAAAGTCTCCCCCCCCTCTGAGATATTTATTTTGGGTAATTATTTTGGGTAATATTGAATTATTAAATTACGCATAGTGAATTACACGTTGTGAATGGGATGAGCGTCACAATGCAAGACAAACATTAATCTTCAGATTATATGCACAGTCAGACACGCGCTCAATGGGTACATCTTGGCGGCAGAGAATCCGCAGTTGATTCTGTACATGGTGTCCCACCCTCGCATCCACCTTCTGCAAAGCTTGTAACTTTGAAACGGCGGGGCCATTTGGTTGAAACTTTGCAAATGTCTAAGTTTGACTGCTTGCTATACGTGATTAAAGTTTGATTTAAATCCGTTAATCCAAACTCAAGCTATGCCTTGACGCAAGGTGTGATAGGAGGGCTGGTGAAGAGGTTGTGTCCAGCGGCGTCGTGTGGGTGCGCAGCTGTGGGTGCTCAACTAACGGTCTTTTTGACCCATGCCAAATTGACGACGCGTTGCCTCCGGTCTTTCAATGATCTTTGGTTGAATGCGCGCCTTTCAGCGTTCTTGGAGCGTACTGTGGCCATTTTTTCGACCTCTTTCATTTTTTTATGCAACCTCCTTAGGAAATATGCGAGTGGCTAGGAAGAAGCGGGCCGCTGCGGCAGCACTTATTGGAGCGGCGGCAACTTTGCTGATCAACCATAGGCCAAAGCGTCGCCGGCAAGGCGTTCATCCTCTACAAAAAGATAGAAAAACAAAAGGATCCTTCGCCAAACAGTTTGTCGACCTGCGACAGTTTCCTTCCAAGTTTTCTGAGCAGTTTCGGTTGTCTCCGGAGCAGTTCGACGAAGTTTTAGCAATCGTTGACGACGAACTACAGAGATATTCCAGGTTCGGGTGCTGCTGGAGCGGCTTTGTTTGATGCACTGGTCAGTGGTCATCATTGCGTTTCCATTCCATCTTTCTCAGGCGTGAGCCGATCTGTGCTCCACAGCGGCTGGCTGTCACGCTGGAATTTCTGGCGCACGGCGCCTCCATGAAGTACCTGGCGAACTACTACCGCCTTGGACATTCGACGGTCTGCCGCATCGTGAACGAGACGGCGGAGGTGCTGGGCCGCCTGCTGGGCGCCAAATTCGTCCAGTTTCCCTCGTCGGCAGACGACTGGAAACGCGTGGCGGAACAGTTCGAATCCAAGTGGAACTTTCCGCACTGCATCGGCGCGCTGGACGGCAAGCACGTGCAGATCAAGTGCCCCACCAGCAGCGGCTCGATGTACTACAACTACAAGCAGACCTTCAGTGTCGTGTTGCTAGCCGCCTGCGACGCCAACTACCGCTTCATCTACTACGACGTTGGCAGCTACGGCAGGAACTGCGATGCTGGCATCTTTGCCAACTCCTCTTTGGGCCGGGCCTTGTCAGCGGGCGATGTAATTCAGCTCCCCAAGGAAGAGCCGCTTGAGAAACTGCCGAAGTAAACAATTTTGATTTTGACTCAGGTGTGGGGGCGGGGTGCTGGTATGGTAACTCACACATAGGTGCGTCTAGGAGGGCAGGGACGTTAATGTGCCCCCCGGGCCCCCCCCCCCCCATGGTCGCTGCACCGCCATTCAGTTCAATCTGACTGGTTGTTTCCTTCGTTGTTCAGCTCGCCTCCTGTGCCCTACTATTTCGTGGGCGACGAAGGATTCCCGCTGAAGCGCTACCTCCTGCGTCCCTACGCGCAGAATGACGCGAGTGTGGACGGCGGCAAGCGCGTCTTCAACTACCGCCTTTCTCGGTTTGGGTTTTAGTTCAGTTGCATTCTTGTACCTATTCTTCAGTTTTCCCTATTCAGGGCCCGTCGGATCATCGAAAATGCCTTTGGCATACTGGCAAATCGATGGCGCTTGTTTCTGAAGCCCGTGGAGAGTAGCCCGAGCAACGTCGACAACTACGTGAAGGCGGCCATGGGGCTGCACAACTACTGCCGCCAAGCCGACGACTGGGACGTGAGCGGGGGCATGGTCGACTCGGACACCGCCGAGGGGCAGAAGGACGGCGCTTGGAGACGCGACGCGGCGCTGGGCCTCAAGAGGGTCGGCAAGATGGGGTCGAACACGCATAGCAAAGAAGCGAAACGGCTGCGCGACCGCCTGACCGACTACTTCACCGAATACGATCTGCTGGAGTGGCAGAATCGCGCTGCGTACGTCTCGTCCACGTGAAGAACGGCGTGTGTGACTTGCGCGCACGGACACACTGACAAGCAACCAACAAAATAGGGTGAACGCAGCAGACGACGGGTGCACACTATCACCACTGACTGGGGCGCAGTTCCGCGTACGTGCTGCTCGTCGGCCCTGACGGTGAAATTTGCGCCTGCTGCAAATATTGCTTCTGAGTGGCGTAGCCAGGGGGGGGGGTGACATTAGTATAGTATGAAAAGCACAAAGAAATGATAGTTTTGTTTTAAAAAGATCCTGCCTTTATTCTCCCGAAATTGCGATGTAAAACTCAAAAATGGCCCCATTAAAATTCTGGCTACGCCCCCAGATGCTGTTGAGGGGGCTGGCGGCTGATAGACAGCCATTTTTGCAGCACCCCAAACATTTCAAACTCTGCATCATCCCGCATTCCCTCCGGAATTCGGGTCAACATCCGGGCGACTTTCTGACCTGAATCAGCAGACAGGAGGCAGTTTAACGCATTGAAGTCAACCAGCAAGACAATTTGAAACACCTGTTATGTCGCATTCTGACAGCTGCTTGTCGCTGTCCTTCTCGTCCTCGACTGCTTTATCCAGCGTCTCGGCTGCCTTGGACAGGCAGCGCAGGGCGGCCGCAGTTGTCTCCTCTTGTGCGGCAGCCGCAGACCGCCGCCGGCGCTTCTGGCCGCTGCCACAGGCGCGGACGCCGCTACAGGAGCTGTCGACAGCGCCGCCATCGACCCCGGTGCCGACAGCGTCGTTGCCGCTGCTGCCAGCGGTTTTGCTGACGCCACCACTGGCGCCGCCGTCAGCAACGCTCTGGACGGCTGTGTCGTCCACATAGGCGCCCGCGTCTGAGTAAGGAGCGATCCAGCACGAGAGACTGACGTGAATCGGCTACGGTGAGTGGGTTTGAGGAGGGAGGGACCTCTGGAGGGGAGGAATCGAAATCAAAGAAATGCAACAAAATAGCGTCATTTAAGTCCGGGATTATAAATAGCGCGTTACAAGGTATAATGGCGTCAGTATGTGGGTGCCCCCCACGCCCCCTGACCTCCCCTATGATGTGTTTCAGTCATACAACACCGAAAAGGGAAACTTAAGCTATTGCACCCAATATTTGTCAATATAAAGAGAATGTTTCCACGCCACCCTCTCCCGCCCCTGACCCCACTATTGACTGTCGGATAACAAAATCGCGTGTGCACCCACCAGCTGTGTCATTGCTGGCCTCCTCGAGCAGTCGGCCGAACTGTCGACGGAGTTCGCGGCTGACTGAGGCGTCGACGAGTCCAGCGAGTCGAAGCAGCAGTCTTCGAGCGTGAGGTTGCTAGCCGCCTTCCGGCTGAATCACCCAGCCATCCTCACTCAGATGTCGCGTTTCCGCAACCTCTAATCTTACCTCCTGTCCTTGATGAAAGGATGCAGAAATTTCATGCGCTCAAAAAGCTCCAGTTCTGGCGCTTCTCGACCATTTCTGCGTCGGAACCGGTCCCTGGCGGCTTCGACAGCTGAACATGTTTTAATACAGAAAATGTAGGACAATGTCGTCGTGCCTGTCCACCTTCACGTAATAGCGGCGCAGATTTTCCCACGTGGTTTTGCAGATGGAGACACTTTCACCCGTCTCTTTAGAGATTTTCTGCCATGCCACCGTTTTTTTTGGATTATTTTTGTAAGAACGGTCGTCAATCTTCCAAAGAGACGGCGCCGCCTCAACCTGTTCAATCAGACGCATCCTAAACTCTTCTTTGTCTTCCATTACGTCTAATTTTGCAGCGCCCTTATGTAAATTTCAAATACCGTTAAAACTTTTTAGGATAACGGCTATAGTAAAGCGTGACTACGGTAGCGCGCGCGTTCAACACGAGTTCAATGAAGACCGATGAAGACCGGAGCAAATGTTCAAAGTTCCCAACATCGTCGGTCTCGGTCTCGGTCTCGGTCTTCGCATCGGTCTTCGCTGTTTGGCATGGGAAGACCGAGACCGAGACCGAGACCGAGACCGAGACCGAGACCGATGGGAAGACCGTTAATTGTGAATCAGCCTTAAACTATGCAAACTGAACCATATTTGTACTGACTGAATTCTTTAACAGATACTGACTCTGACTCTAACTCTAACTGCATCACTGGTAATCACAGTGCATAGGTATGTGCCTGTACGTATGTTCAGAATGCAGCTCTCTTCACTAGAAAAGTTGAACGTGATGAACAAGGCGACATTCCGGCCGCTACACAACAGCAGGCCTTTCTGAAGCAATCACAATGACAATTGTTTCTACACTGATACTGGTCGTGCCATCTCTCTACCTTCACCGTTACATATATTTTTAATTGATTCGAATACATGGTGCTCGCCTGATACTGAGTACCCATGCATGTACCCTTAGCATAATTGGTTACACGTGTGTATGCAATGTGCCTATGCATTTTTCCTCTCCAAGTCAAGGGGGGAGGAAAACAATACAGGGGGGAGGTACTGGCCTAGACGTCGCTAGGCCAAAACCCCCAGGGAGCGGTTTTGGACTAGGCCAAAACCCCCAGGGGGAGGTTTTGGCCTGGGGGAGGTTTTGGACTATGACACCGGCGTAAGGGATTTACAGTACTGTGCTTCAGACGACTGCAACTCTTCCATGGTGCGTGGTCGAACGACGAGGTCTGAATTGTCAGAGGTACAATCTCTTGGTAGCAGAGCCTTGAGAGAGTACTCCACTCGCAAACTTCGCTGCGTCTGCCTGGGCGCGCACTGCGGCGAGCGGAGGAGGGGAACGTGCTACGGGGATCACTGCACGATCGTCTTGGAGTACAGCGACAAGGTGCTCAGGGTCACCAAGGGCTGCGCCCAAGCGGAGGAGCTGCCGCCCACCGCGCCCCTGCTGCTCGTGAGGAGGGGACAGCTGCTCCGTTCCGCCCTTTACTGTTGAGGTGCGCACGCCCATGAGTACATTTTTGCGGTATCCTTATGAATCGGCGTGATTGCGTGCGTGCGTGCGTGCAAGGCGCCAAACCGACTCATCAACTGGGCACCCGAACAAACGGTCGCGTCAGCGCCCCATGCCGTGCACAGCCCTCTCGTGTTTGCGAACGTTGCTGCTGCACGCGCTGCGGTAGTCGCAGAGGGAGCACTGGAAGGGCTTCACGCCCTCGTGCACGCGGCGGTGCGCTGTGAGGCCACCGTTCCGCCCGAACGCCTTGTCGCAGGCGTCGCATTTGAACGGCCGCGCCTTATTCACAACGGAGTCGCAATATGCACAATATGCGCGGAACAGTGCACAATGAGAATGAACCAACTTGGTAAACAGTCCGGTCGCAGCGGGGGCGCGCGCCCGCTTGCTCGTTCGTGTGGACGAGGCGGTGCGTGACAAGGTGTGCTTTCTGCGCGAAGCCTTTGCCGCAGTCGGTGCAGACGTGCGGCTTCTCCTTCTCGTGCACCGCCGCGATGTGTCTCTCCAAGTCAAACTGTCTTTTGGCGGCGTAGGCGCAGTCGGCCCATTGGCAGCGGAACGGCCGCTCGCCGGCGTGCAGCCGCTCGAAGTGCGTCGCGAGAAACGCCGCCGAAGAAAAGGTCTTTGGGCACGCGCTGCACGCAAAGACCGCCGCGTCGTCGCTGCTCCCTACAAACACAGTTCAACTGCGTCAGTCTCTTTGAAATGGCCACTGACTTCACACTCGCACTCTGTTTAAAAATCTTTCGTCACGCTCGTTAATGACCAATGACTTACGGAACTGGACGGTGGTGGCGCACTTCGCGCCACGCGCTCCTGTCGACTCGACGCCTCCGTCCTCCACGCCGCTGTCGTCGAACATCTCGGAATAACTGAAGGCACAAAGCTTCCGTTTGCTGCGTCGGCGTGTCAACGGCACAGTCGTCTCTAGAAAAACGAAAGAAACGCATTTCAATTCGTACACGCAGCTTTAAAACGTTCACTACCGCTTTCTGCCACCGACGCCGTCTTCACGGCGGCTGTCGACGCGTCGACAATCGACTTGGCGGAACTGGCGGGACCATTGGTCTCGGACCAAAGAGACCTGGCCTACCCCCTGTCCTAATAGAAGGGAGGGGGAGGGGGCAAGGAACGTGTGCCAGATGCAGAAGATACGGACAGCGTTTGAGCAAACACGTATCTCCAGCACGACACGCTTTCAATCGCATGCTGTGAAAACGGCTTGCCTTTGCTCACTGGGAGATCGAAAGGAAAACATTGTCATGGCCGGACAAGGAGATGGGGGGGGGCAGGAGCCAGGCGAAGCCTCCAGGGGGGGGGGGTGGGGAGAGACGGGGGGCGGAAACAGCGTTCCGCCCTTTACCAGTGAGGTGTGCATGCCGATAAGTATACATTTTGCAGCAGCCTGATGGATCGGCGTGTGTGCGAGCGTGCGTGCGTGCGCCGCGTGGGTGCGACCTGCGCGGCGCGTGGGTGTGCGCCCACCAGTGGCGTAGCCAGGACTTGATTTCGGGGGGGGGAAGTCCAATTTCGGCCAAATTCTCAATTTTGCAACAGGGGGGACCCTGTCGAATTTTTTGGACATTGTGCCATTTCGGCTGGGGAAGCATTAGACACTAGGGATGAGCATGGGCCTGAAGATCTCGGCCCAGCCCGGCCCACCAGATAGTCCGGCCCATCCCGGCCCAGCCCACGCGTCAAAAACCAGGCCCAGGCCCGGCCCGGCCCATCCAACTGCTCAAATTCCAGGCCCGGCCCGGCCCGGCCCATCCCAAGAAATAAGTACAGTGGTGCACTAAAATAAGTTGTACATGTACGTACCTACGCCAGTTCGCGTTTTTTCACTACACACATACACAGAGAATGGCGCTTCTGGCTTTACAGCTTCCAACCATTTTTTGGCCTCAAGATTGACCGTGTTTGTCATTTGAAGTTGGCCGCTCACAAAGGGTTTGTTGAGAAAAAAAAGGCGCTGCCCATGTCTGATGTATTATCTATCGTCGCCAAGCCAGTGATGTAGAGGCGGCGCCTGGAGGGCGCCGAGCTGGCAGTCGTCACGAGCGCCTTGCTCGCGATGGACGTGAGGCTGGGCTAGCGCCAGATGCTCATGCCTTTTAGTACTACGTCGTCGTCGTCGCTTCACGTCTGTTGTCTGCTCGTCTGTGCCTCACGGTCTAAGGGCCGTGACGACAACGAAAACGGCAGCGGCGACGACGACGGCAACGTCGCGACCAACGCGCTAGATTAACAGTGAGACGACGCCGTCACGACGAACTTTTAGGCGCACTCGCGTCCTTAATGCCTCCTTTCTGCTGAATAGTCGCCGTTACTTACAATATGCATAACATACAATGTAGATTCCTATGTTTCAGCCAGGAACGTCCGGCCCGGCCCGGCCCGGCCCACACCCCCACAACGCAGGCCCGGCCCGGCCCGGCCCACAGGATGGGCCTGGGATTCCGGCACAGCCCGGCCCATGGGCCGGGCTGGGCCGGGCCGGGCCGGGCCGGGCCGGCCCAGCCCATGCTCATCCCTATTATACACACACTCATCCAAACTGTTTAAAAGCTTTGCGCGCGTTTTTGTGACTACATTCACACCAAAACGTTAGCAATGTTGTCAAAACGGTTGATTTCCGTGCTCAAAATAGCGCCGCAGGCAAATTTTTTAGAGTAGGGTAACGAACTTTCACGGTTTTTAATGCAAAACAATGCGGCGCAGGCAAAAATTTGGCTCTTTAGTGTCGTTTTCATCATTATTTGCATTGAAATTGGAAAAATGCCCAGATTGGCACTGTTGCAACAGAGGGTACCCAGTTAAAAAATTTTTGCTTCGGAGAATTTCCGGGGGGGGGGAAGCTTCCCCCCCTTCCCCCCCTTGGCTACGCCACTGGCGCCCACCCACTGGGTGCGCCGCGTGCGTGCGTGCAATGCGCTCATTCCAGGAACTCTCCAGCACTCGCGGAACCTAAACGCCGAGTTGGACTACGCGACTGAGAGTTGCGTCCGTTCCCACTGGGACTATTGTAACACGAGACTGCCGCCGAGGGAAACCTTCACGGCGAGCAAACAAAAGTGCAATCCAGGTCTTTCAGTGAATTTGGACCAGCTGATTGTTTGATGTGGCCGAGTTTAGCAGAGATCGGCGGAGAAATTGATATGGACAGTACTGTGTCGAGGTGTATGTACACACACAGTACAGTACATCGTACTAACAGTGCGAGCGAACCACCCACGCAATGTACAATTGTAGGTAAACAGAACGGATCACTGAATTGGGCCATTAAGACTACCTACCGTACGCAAGGGTGTCTCACTCTGACTGACTAGAGGTGCTAGATTGTCGGAAATGCTAACAACTACAGGTTATGTGTCACTGGATTTGCTGCAAGCTGTCTATCTGCTTTGCTGGGAGTCACTACGAATTTTTGGAAGTCTGACTAGAAAAGACCTAGAAACATTTAACTTTATCGAAAAAGACCTTGACAAACCGCCTCAAGTCTCAAGAACTAGACAAACAACAACGCCTTTCACCTCACCAAAACCGATCTACAAAACAGCACAGGCTGTTTCGCAAAAGCTATCCAGCGCTCCGAAAAGAGAGTGGATTTTGTCACCCGCTTTGATAATGTCGATTGCAATCGTAGGACTGATGGTGACCGTGGCAGCTGTGCTTAAAATAATGGTTTGTGATACTTGGAAACTCATTGCTGTCTGCCGTAAGAATTCCTGTGGATACGTGTCACTGTGAGTTAGTTTTTGGCGTCTACTTTGCTTACGTTTTGAACCAGTGCTGTTCATAAGTTCCTCATTGCGTGATGGGCCGTGTGACCAAAAACATGCTTACTAGACCAATTTTCTTTAATTTCTTGGCCTCAGTTGAAACAAACGTTCACCAAAACCTGTTGTATGCGTATCATTAGTAGGGATGAGCATGGGCCGGGCCGGCCCGGGCCGGAATTCCAGGCCCGTTTTGCGGGCCGGGCCGGGCCGGGCCTGCGTTTTGAGGGTGCGGGCCGGGCCGGGCCGGGCCGGACGTTCTTGACTGGCCAACGTAGATAGCTACCTATGTAATGCATTGTAAGTATCGGCGACTATTCTGCACCGCATTAGCAACTTTGTATTCTATGACGCGCGTCTTTCGCGCTCAAATGGTGCAAAGGCTGTAAAATGGTTGTGAACTGCGATTCTGAGAGGTGGATGCGCCATTCCGTTAAGTAAATCACGCAAATTGGCATACGGTATTTCAGTAAATTGTACACTGTAGTGACTGTACTTATTTCGTGTTGCGGGCCGGGCCGGGCCGGGCCTGCGATATTGAGCAGTTGGACGGGCCGGGCCGGGCCGGGCCTGGATTTTGAGGGTGCGGGCCGGGACGGGCCGGACTATCTGGCGGGCCGGGCCGAGATGTGCAGGCCCGTGCTCATCTCTAATCATTAGGGAAATATCCCTGTTTAGGTGTCTCCCTAGGAGCTGTGCCGTGTGTAATCTCAGAATCAACGCAACCCCGCCCCCCCCCCTGGCAGTTCAGACGCGCGTGGGTCGGCTGCACGCGCTTCGCTTTGCCACTTCTCTGCAGACTGCAGGCTCCTATCCTGCTTGCTCATAGACTACACCAAACGCCAACGATACCCAAATGGGCCGACGACGCGCCGACTCCGAGGTGGCGCGTCCGTTCGCGTGCGACGAGTGCGGTCGACGGTTCTCGGCCAAGTCGGGCGTGTTCACGCACGCGCGCACGACGCACTGGGGCGTGCGCCACGCCTGCGCCCTCTGCCCGCATCGCTCGTTCGCGACGCAGGGCGGCCTCGCTCGCCACTCGCTGATCCACTCCCAACGGCCCAAGCCCTACGAGTGCGACCTCTGCGGTGCAACGTTCATCCAAAAGGACAGTCGTGTGGGCCTTGGCTGTCAAAATAGAAAAATGCGGAGAGCTACTGTAAAACAGTCGTTTCCTTTTGTTCGCAGGAAGCACACATTGGCCCACGCCACTGTCCTCTGTGCCTGTAGGGCCACCTGCAGGCGCACTTCACGCGGCTGCACGAGAAGCACAAGGCGTTTGTGTGCGACCTCTGCGAGTGGGCCTTCAGCGTCAAGGACGCCCTCGCAGGACACTTCCTGGGGGCGCACTGGCACGCAAAGCGAGCCGTCTGCGACGAGTGCGGCGCGGCGCAGAGCAGCAAGCAAGCCGTCTTCCAGCACATTTACTCCGTGCACTGGGTGCTGAAACCCTACGAATGCGACCTCTGCGGCGCCCCCTTCGGCAGACCGAGGCACATCTACTGCCACCTACGTAGGAGGCACTCCGCGGCCCCGAGGAAACTGTTCGCGTGCGACACCTGCGGGGCGCTGTCCACGGTGAGTAGTGACCTGGAGCACGCAGTCTTGACTCCTGTTGTTGAGAAACCTTGTGTTAAGCACTAGCGGATCCAAAGCCGGGGGCAGGGGGCGTGCCCCAACCTGTCGTTGTTGGCAAAGGGGGCAAGGAGGGCAGGCGCAGGAGGCAAAGGGCGAATCGAACTAATTTTTAGCTGTTTCCTTTAGAGTAACGCACCCATATGTAAGTGGAAAATTTGTGCCGGCGGCGCTGTAGTGTGTGGGTGGAGGACTGCATTTGGACCATGGGATGGGATCTAGTTTTATGGGAGGCGCGGATCTAAAGTAGGGCAGGGTCGTCCTCACACAACGCATGTAAAGGGGCGTAAGGGAATGCAAGCAGACCAAATGTGACGAAATCAGATTAAAAAATGCTCAGGAAAACGTTGAAAACCCAAAAATTTCGCCTGCGGCGCATGCTTTTGGACGACAATAATAAAACATTCTTTGAGATTTAGGGATGTGGCAGTTAGCATTGAATTTTTTTTTTGCACCTGCAGCGCCAAAAGTCACAAATTTTCGCATTAGCACCATAGCAACGCAAAAATGTTTGCCTGCAGCGCAGCTGTTGTTCCAAATGCTGCAAAGTTTATGAAACACGGCTGCTGCACTAAACGCGTGAAACATGGCTCTCTGATAGTATTTTTTCTGGAACGCATTTTGTGACCTTGCCCCCTCCTGTCAGAAAATCCTGGATCCGCCAGTGGTGTTAAGCAATCTTTTTCCTTGCCAAAGCCTGCCTCAGTCATTTGGGTAGTTGCTGCAATGTTCACGACACCCTTACAGTGTGCTGGTACGAACGCGATACATTGAACGCTTCAGGAGAAGTGCGCCTTGGCGCGGCACATAAAGACGGTGCACCAGCGCATCCGGCACCACGCCTGCAGCCAGTGCAGCCGTCGCTGTGCGCAAGCGGGCGAGTTGCGCGAGCACGTGCAGCTGGTGCACCGCAAGATCAAGAGCGTCGTCTGCGACCGCTGCGAGAAGCGCTTCGGCCGCAGGCAGCATCTGCTGAGCCACCTGAAGAGCTGCTTCGTCGCCGCCGCCTCGCCCACAACCTTCACCTTCACGTGCACCGACTGCCAGCGCCAGTTGCGCGGCGTGGCGGCGCTGGAAGAGCACGTCAGGACGGCGCACGTGCTGCACTGCGACTGCGGCCAGGAACGCTGCCGACACTGAATTCTTGTTGAAGTCTGTTTAGCACGTCACGTTACGTTCAAATAACAGAGGAAAAAAATCGCAAATCTGGCAAATATATGTATGCACAGGCATGTCTATTCTTGTCTTGTCTCGTTAACGTCTATTGGGCCATCGAATGACTTCCGCGTCCTGCAGGCTGATGGTCGACAGCGCGTGATGGTGGTGCCGACATCGGCCATTCTCGCGCGACAAAGTTGGGCCATCAAAACACTCCCACGCCACCGACGGTCGGTCGAGCGTAGATGCGCTCTGCCGATTTGCCTCGGCAATTCTGCGCTCGCAAAGCGACGACCGCTGCAGGGCGCGCACGCGAACGAGCGTGGGAGTGAAACTGCGTCTCATGCGGCAGCATCGGTCAGCCGATTACTGCGCCTGCACTCCTAGTCAGCACGGCAGTAGTCGAGTTGTTGTCCAACAGTCATCTGCACCTATGTACCTACACAACGCATAGTCAAGAATGGACTCGAGGTGTCACGAAAGTCGGTTTTCTCAGAGGCCATGTCAGTGCACTCTTTTTGTAGCACAGCTCGATTGCAGCAAACATCAGTCGGCAACGACGAGCGCTTACTCGACCACACTTCTAAAGTTTTGTCCACAAAGCGATCTAGCTAGGCGCGTACAACGCGTTTCAGGATCTGAAATGTCAGCAAACGAAGAATTTTTCATTCTACATTTCCTTGATGTGCTAGTCTTTGTAGAATCGCCGGTAGCGGCGCTCTCGTTCGCGCTCGTCGTCGGGCACGCGCACGCATCTCCTGACTGTCGACAACAGCGCCGGAATGCTGAGCTCGAGGCAGCGCAAGCTATCCGTCGGGTCCGCGTGGTAGGCAACCCTACACTCGGGAAAGTCGATGTAGAGTGGAGACCGACCGGCCTCGGCTCGCCACTCCGAGCCCAACCGACTGGCGAAAACCCGCGAGAGAGACGGCAACGTAACCATCTGACACGCTGCCTCCTCCTCATCCTCCTCCTCCTCCTCCAGCTGGCACTCGACTTGCAAGCGCGTGACGCGAAGGTAGACGAAGCTTGCGACGACAGTGTGAGCGGCGAGAAACTGCCAAATGACGGAACTTGAAGGCAGACATGGCGGTCCGTCGTGCACAAAGTAGAGCTGCAGCGATTGAACTACCACTTCTTCAACGTTGGGCGTCATCGACTGGAGCGTTGGGCGTTTATGGTTCGGATTGACGCTGTTTAGGAGGTTCTGTGCAGTTGTAGCCCCAGTGAAGTTGTAGCCACAGTAGTGCACTTGTAGCCCCGATGGAAAAGGGAAGTTGTAGCCCCGTCGGTGCACTTGTAGCCCCAGCAGTGCATTTGTAGCCCCAGGAAGGAACTTGTAGCCCCAAAGAAACGCGGACGATTACCTAGATCAGATCAGAAGCGGCGTTGTCCGCCACTCCATGGTCGCTAACACGCCCGTTAAGAGGAGAAGCCTAGCACTGGTAGTCTGGACAACCGATGGGGAAAGCGAAGCTTAGAGAGGATAGTGAGAAAGCGTGAGAGAGCATAGCAGGATAATATTCGGTCGATCCAAGGCTCAGTTCAAGAATAGGATAGAAAACGCGGTACCGTGCAATGTTGGTGACATTGAGCAGCTGGAGTGCTCAATCGCTCAGCCCATTTGCCGCAAAAGTTATGCAGTGTTGCCTCGTCTTGGCGCTTGAAAATTAATATCGGGTTCCGAGTTTCAACTGTCTTCCTGCTAGTGCGGGCATGCGCCAACGTCAACGAAACGTAGCGAAACTCTTCACAACGCAAAACGCGTGGGTGTACTCGCCTCCTGTCGCCAGAATTGAGCTCGTTATGACAGCCTCCCTGCAGGGAACTGCGATGTCACTACGATGTTCAGGCTCAGCTACAAGCACGCTTGAGTCTATGCTCTCGCAGCAGGTACTATGCGTTCACGCAGAATCACAGTAATGTGTGCAATCCGGTTAGTGCATTTTTGTCGTTGATCTCTCTGGGCACGACACAGCGCACTGCAGGGAACTGCACTGCAGGTGATCCCTGACGCGCAACGTTGCTGTGGTTATATGTAGATAAGGCACGCTCTCTCTTGGGGCTACAAGTTCCCTCTTGGGGCTACAAGTTCACTCCTGGGGCTACAAGTTCCCTCATGGGGCTACAAGTGCACGTGGCTACAACTGCACCGCTGGGGCTACAACTTCCCCAGATGGGGGCTACAACTTCCCCAGATGGGGGCTACAACTGCCCTCTACGGTTTAGGAGCGCAGCAGGCTGGCTGATCGCCACGGGGGGGGGGCTGCATCAGCGCCGTAAACTGATAACATCTGCAGCACGTAGTCCGCTGTCGCTCGCCTCCTAACGGAGTGACCCTTTGCTCAACCCCGCTTCTGCGGCGCTCGGCATCCTGGGATGATGAACGAACAACGAGACATAACGACAGACACGGAACGAGAAAACACTCACGCATGGGCGGAACTACGGGGTGGGGATTATTCGAGAGAATGGGTCCACCTTATTGCCTCATGCATCAACGTCAACAGAAATGCTAGCGACACTCTTCACAAATCCAAATGTTGCTACTCGACAATGCCAACAGAAAAAGTGAGGTGCCTGGGTGTACTCGTCTCCTGTCACCAGCGATTACATTCGCGATGACAGTCTTCATGCAGTGCATTGCGTATACTTGCGATGTCGCTGCGATGATCAGGCTCAACTACAAGCACGCTCGTAAGCCATATACGTCGCCTCCAGTCTAGTGCAATCGTATATCCAGTTCACTGCAGGGAAGCTCTGTGGTGGCTGGTGATCCCTGGCGCGCAACGTTGCTGCGACGGTCCCTGCGGTCGGTCGTACCTATAGATAAGGCAAGCTCTCTCCTGGGGCTACAAGTTCACTACAGGGGCTACAAGTTCCCTCAGGGGGCTAGAACTGCACCGCTGCGGATGCAACTTTCCTAGATCGGGGCTACAACTTCACTTTACGCCAATAGCGTACAAGCACGCGCGCCGTGCAGCAGACGGCGCAAAAAGGGAAAAGCACTGAGACAAGTCCAGGCCGCCGCCCTCTGCGTCAACTGCGACACGCCAGTACGCCTAGCGCATCTGCAGGACAGCGGACTCAGTCCGAGCGTGTCATTTTGGCGTGCCAATGCGGCGACGGCAACTTGCTCGCGACTGACAAACCGCAGAGTATCTCACGTCTCCTCACGTCATCCGAGCGACTACTGCAACGATCTGACGTGTCTTTGGACTATTCAATCGAACGTTCCCGACACTCAGGTTCAGCTCACAGTCATGGGTAAGGATGCATTCTTTTGTCTTTCTGATCTCACTGCAATAATTCCAGCGACTGTACATGTAACCCTTGTTGAAATTCGCCTTCCAAGGGCGCGGACAAAGGGCAAAGGGGCGATGCAAATTCTACTCAATTTCAATGACAAAAAATCACGAAAACCACGTTCAACAGCTAACATTTTTTGCCTGCTGCGCAAGCTGTAGAGAACAACACTTTGAACGGATATGATTTCTAACAAAAAATGGGCGTTTTGACGCGTCTGCTACAATTGAGCCAATTAACACAAAAAAAAATTGACAGAGTACCTACCTACCCCCAGTTGCAAAAGTTAGCCCTCCCCATTGAAAAACCCTGCATACACCACTGCGTCGAACAGTCATCTACAGAACGCATATCAGGATTCGAGGTGTCACCAAACGGCCATACGTCTTCTACATGTGCTTGATGTGCCAGTCTTGCCAGAATCGCCGGTAGCGGCGGTCGCGTTCGCGATCGTCGTCGGCTACGCGCACGCATCTCCCGAATGTCGTCAGAAAAGCCTCGATGGCGTGCTCGAGGCAGCGGGAGCAGTCGACAGATGTCGGGTCGGCGCGGTGCAGAACGCAACAGTCCTCTTCTGGCAGATCGACGTGCAGGACAGGCCGTCCCGAAGCGGCTATCCCAGAGCACACCCGATTCGCACATGCCTTTAAGCTGCCACCAACATGAGCCAGCCGGTCCGACCTTGGCTCGCATTGGACTTTCAAGTAGTTCACGACACGAAGGTAGACGAGGCTGCGGACCGCGAGGTCGATGTTGCGCTCGAGCTCCATTAGCTCTAACGGTCGAGTATTTATGGAACGGAATGGCATACACGGCGGTGTTTCGGTCACACTGTCGAGCAGCAGTGATTCGACGACCACTTCTTCAACGTTGGGTGTCATCGATTGTAGCAACGCTGGCATGGAGCATTCCTTGGAGGTCCCTCGAAGACTAACGCTTTCCAAGATGAGCTGCCTGACAGTCGGGAGTTTGACCCTTTTGTCAGGAGTTAGGGCGCGCAGCGAGCAGTGAAGTCTGCGTAGGCACACGGGCGACGATGGAGAACGCCAAATAGCCCAGAACCAGTTACTGCCGCGGGTGTGAATCTCCGTCAGACGTTCCACTCTCGATGGAGACTCCATGGCAAGTATGGTTAGTACTTCGTAGCCGGACGCGTCTAGGGCGGTACAGGCGCTCGCGACGTTTGCCACGGCCTTCAGAATATCTAGATTGTTCGGTCGGTTGACCTTTTGTAGCCGCAGCAGTAGAGAAGCATTCCCTTCCACGGTCGGTGCAGCACTGAAGACCAGCGAATCAAAAACGGTGTCCCACAAGCCGCCCCTCTGGTCCAGTGCAAAGCCAGTGACGCGGGCGCCGTTCGCGCCTCGCAGCTGCACGGCAAGGAAGCGGCGGCCTGGGACCGTGGACGGGTCTCTCAGTGCGGTCTCTTCCTCTTGACCCCAGGCTCGAAGTCGCCACTCGGCGACGTTTGTCTGCACCTCACCCAAGTGCCAACGAGGACGAAATACGAGCGTGACCAGGTTCAGAACCAGCCAGGGCCGTTCACTGGGCAGGAGTCTGCGCCAGCTGCAGCAGACCAGCCGGCAATTGGCCAGCTCCAGCAGCGGCAATTGACGGAACACCTCAGGGAAAGCTTCCATTGTCAGCGCCATCAACAAAATGAGTTGCTGGAAGTCCGGGTCCGACTTTTGCGCTATTCTCACGTCTCAACCCTTGAGACCGTTGGACGGCTAAACAGCAAGTTTGGAAAAGGGTAGACGGAGTGGAACAACGGTTGACCAAGAGAACAAGCCAGAGAACGAGTTTATGGCTCTGACTGACGCTGTTTGGGAACGCGGCAGCAGGTTGGCTGATCGCCATTGGGAGGGGGGGGGGGGAGGCTGCTCCAACGCCATAAACGGATAACATCTGCAACACGTAGTCCGCTCGCTCCCCCCCCCCATCCCGCTCCGCCACCAAGCCTAATCTCGCCATCCCAAGACGATGAACAACCAACACGGCACGACGGGCGCGGAGCGAGGGAACACTTACGCAAGGGCGGACCTGGCCGGTTAGAGATGATCGTGAGAATGGGTCCGGTTGACGGCCTCCCGCCCTCCCCAGCAGACGGCGCAGCGGTGAAGGAGCACCGGGCAAGTCCATCGAATGGGCGACAGAACGGCCAAAGCGACATAACGGCCAAATATCGGCAAAAACGGCCAGACGACAGAACGGCCAAAGTCGGCGTCAAAACGGCCAAGCATTTGACTTATCAGATCAATCGCACTGTAAATCGTGACCCGCTGTGGCCGCCTCTGCTGGAGCGAAGCGACGGCTGACTGAGACGCGACCGCCGACCGATGGACGCTACGATTCGAATGCAGCATAAAACGCGTCGCTTCAGCGTCATAGGTGCCATAGATTGACTGACCCACATACAAGTGGGATTGACTGAATGACACTGCAATCGATTCTCAAGAGGTGAACGTGGCTGAATTTGAACAAGGTGTAGTGCTCACGCAGACGAACAAGCGCCCACTGTGTGTCTACAGCCGTGTTCGCTGGCCGGGTGTTGTGCTGGAGTTTAACTACAAGTCTCAGTAAGGCGGCAGCGTCTACTACTGCTGCAACGGCAAGCAGGCCACAAGTCGGCAAGGTGGCCTAGTGGTAGAGACTGGGACTCATGATCGCAAGGTCCTGGGTTCAATTCTCGAGGGACCCACTATTGAGAACTATCCCTTTCAGTGGATTTTTCTCTGGTCATCCTTGCCGTAGAACATATGTGGCGTTCTTCTTCTGTGTTTGTGGCGGCCCTCGTGGCCACTATGCATGCCTCAGACCGAATGACGTCATTTGTGTGCTGGGACATGGTCGGAGCCGTCTGGACAGCAGGTTGGTCTCCTCTGGGAGCTGTATGTCCTGGGCGTCCCTTGAGCTGCCGGCCAGCGGAGCCAACCCGGCGGCAGTGACAATTCCGGCCCGTTAGGGGAGCCAGCCCCCCAGGATCGGGCTGACTGGGTCTCATCTCTCACTAGCAGCGGTCCATTGTGACCAGAGAGAGGCCCCCGCGATCATGGAAGCGGCCCACACACAAACAAACAAAGCAGGCCACAAAAGCAAGGCGTTCAGGAAGCTGAAGGCGCAGGTTGGACTTTCCCCAATGTCTCGCGTTGTCTACGTCTCCTGGGATGCGTTGCGGTTGGCCAAATAAAACCGAACCGAACCGAGGTTCAAACATGTTCTTATGCAGCTGAATGGCAATCGCGTACAACGGCAACGTGGATCCTGCGCCTCGCGATCAGAACTTTTTTCTGCACAGCGCCTAACCGCTCCGCTGCTAATCTTCTCGTCGCCCGATCAACTGGCGTTGCTGAGAAGCGCATAGCCGCCGTTTGGCCGCCGCATAGCCGCCGCCGAAACGCCGTTTTGGCCGTTATGACGCCACGTTTGGCCGTTATGACACTTTGGCCGTTTTTGCATTTGGCCGTTTTGTCGCTTTGGCCGTTCTGGCATTACCGTCCAGGGCGCGTCGCTCTCGCTCAGCTCGTCCCGACGCGCCAGTACGAGCTGCGCATCTGCACGGCAACGAAGCGGAGTGCAGAGAGGGGCTGAAGCAGTCTCCGCTGTGTGACCGTCCACGGCAGACTGGCTCTCTTGTCAGAAGGACACAAACCACTAGGTACTGTAGTAGGTACAGAACATGTAGTAATAATGTTCGCAGCTACATGAACCTTCCTAAGCAGAGCTTCGAGCTCAACCATTTGCATGCCAGCTGCCAAACAGCAACCGATGCGTCCAATTTTACGAGCACAGTATCCATTCTCACACCTAAATACAGTGTGTACAAAACGCTCTAATAGGTCCTGTTATTGCATGCAGTCGAGAAGAGACAGCTTGAATTGCATTTGTATACCATACATACCATGTATACCATGTGTACCATGTATAGGTGCATACCAAGGTACAATGTACCTATATGTATGCAAGCAAGTCTATTATTTATAAGACGAATAAGTAAACTTGGCAATGCGCCAGGATGGCCGAGGGGTCGAAGGCGCTGCTCTTAAGACGCAGTAATCCAACGTGGGTTCGAATCCCACTCCTGGCAGGCATTTTTCGCGGCACTTTTCTGCGCCCTCGTGCAAGGTAGTGCACGTGACCCTTTTTCAGAAGTTCGCGTCGCGTTTTCCAGCATTTTCTCTAAAGTCTATGATAAAATCCCTCTCATTGTGAGTAGTAAATAGGGATGAGCATGGGCCGGGCCGGCCGGGCCGGGATTCCAGGCCCGTTTTGCGGGCCGGGCCGGGCCTGCGTTTTGAGGGTGCTGGCCGGGCCGGGCCGGGCCGGACGTTTTTGGCTGGCCAGCGTAGATAGCTACCTATGTAATGCATTGTAAGTATCTGCGACTATTCTGCACCGTATTAGCAACTTTGTATTCTATGACGCGCGTCTTTCGCGCTCAAAGGGTGCAAAGGCCGTAAAATGGTTGTGCACTGCGATTCTGAGAGGTGGATGCGCCATTCCGTTTAATCCATTTAAGTAAATCACGCCAATTGGCATACGGTATTTCAGTAAATTGTACACTGTAGTGACTGTACTTATTTCGTTTTGCGGGCCGGGCCTGCGATATTGAGCAGTTGGACGGGCCGGGCCGGGCCGGGCCTGGATTTTGAGGGTGCGGGGCGGGCCGGGACGGGCCGGACTATCTGGCGGGCCGGGCAGCGGCATGGCCTAGTGGCAAAAAACCGGCCTCTTGCGCGCAAGGTCCTGGGTTCGATTCTTGATGGCGCCACTAGATCGAGACTCCCTTCCATGGATTTTCTCGTGCCATCGCTGCCCTAGATTACAGATGGCGTTCTTCCGAAAGTCTTCCGCTAATTATACGGCTGTAGACGGGAAGGCGTCATGGAGATGGGTAGGCTACATGGGCCATTGACGGCCTCCTAGCGTCGCCCCAAATCCAACAACAACATCTGGCGGGCCGGGCCGGGCCGAGATGTGCAGGCCCGTGCTCATCCCTAGTAGTAAACCATTAATGCTCCAATAGTGCCCCCTCAAAACACTGCACGAGTGTAGTACGTACACCACAATTGCATTTGGCTACTACTCATGCGCCAGTGCGCTTAAACATCTGTACGAAACGTTGTCGGATTGATGTACCTTCATGGTTGAGCGAAGCAAACTGACCACTCAGCTTAACTAATGGAAAACGCGTTCGTTTTCTATCAAACTAGGCCACCAGTATCTATTCGTTGCTGCCTGAAATGTGCAGAGCGACATAATACTGCTCTCTGTGAAACGAGTGGACTTCCGTACCTACTTTGAGCGTAGAGACTGTAGCCAAGCCATACATATACCGTAAATCCTTCAATACACCCCCCCCCCTCCAATAGTGCCCCCCCCTCCAATAGTGCCCCCCCACCAATAGTGCCCCCGTGTATGGCAAGGTGGAAATAATAGAGCCCCCCCCCCTCCAATAGTGCCCCCGGGGGTAAGGGGTATGTTGTGCCATTAGGGATGTGGAAAAAAAATTTTTAAATTAAAAGTTTTCTTTTTAAAAAAAAAAAAACTTTCTTTTTTTAAAAAAAAAATTTTTTAATTAAAAAAAAAATTTCTTTTCCGAGTGGATATTTTGGTGTGCCAGGACCGCGGCATAACATTCACTCGTCATTTAACATAATATATGTGTTCAAAACTAGACTAGATTGACATATTCTCGAGCTTGACAACAATCGTTGTGTCGACTTGTAATTGTTTATTACCGTACGCAACGTAAGCCCCTTTTGGCATTTCAGCTACAGACCCCCATTAGAATAACATCAAAGCCTAAGCCTAAGCGAATGTACCTACAGTGTGAAAGACCGCCGATTTCTCACGATAGAGGCAGTGAGTGGCAACCGCGTTAATTGTATAATGAATTCGCGATGAAGCCCAGTTGGGACGACGTGAAATGTCACTATACATAGGTATATAGACTGAATGTCACGGACGCGTACACCTTCTCACATACACTTAGTTCACTTTTTGCGGTCAAAAGCGCGCCCCAGCTCCGTGAGCCTTCTACCGCTCATTTGATTCGGATTTCATCTCTGCAACACAGCCAGCCGTCATTCATTTCCCCATTCATTTCACAGAGGAAAGCGATCCTTGGTGTGTAGAACAAGTAAGGTGCTATTTTAGAGTCCAAAAGACGCGTTAACGTTCTAAACGTATACAGTTGGCTTTTGCGGTTCAAAGTGCGCCGTAATCTCCATAAGCCTTCTATAGCTCATTTGATTCGGATTTCATCTCTGCAACGCTGCCAGCCGTATTGCCAGCTCATTTCACCGGCGAAAGCGATCCTTGGTGTGTAGAACGAGTCAGGTGCTATTTTAGAGTCCAAAAGACGCGTTAACATTCTCAACGAATACAGTTGGCTTTTGCGGTTAAAAGTGCGCCGTAATCTCCATTAGCCTTCTATAGCTCATTTGATTCGGATTTCATCTCTGCAACGCTGCCAGCCGTATTGCCAGCTCATTTCACCAGCGAAAGCGATCCTTGGTGTGTAGAACGAGTAAGGTGCTATTTTGGAGTGCAAAAGACGCGTTAACGTTCTAAACGAATACAGTTGGCTTTTGTGGTTCAAAGTGCGCCGTAATCTCCACAAGCGTTCTACCGCTCATTTGATTCGGATTTCATCTCAGCAACGTTGCCAGCCGTCTTCCCAGCTCATTTCACCGGCGAAAGCCACACTTGCTTTGTAGAACGGATAGGGCGCCCTTTGAGTGACCAAAAGACGCATTAACTTTCTAAACAAATACAGTTAGCTTTTTGCGGCCAAAAGTGCGCTGCTCTCCGTGAGCCTTCTACGACTCATTTGATTAGTATCACGCACGCACGCACCGTCACGCACGCACGCACGCAGAAGGCACCGACATGCACGCACTGTCACGCACGCTCGCACGCACCGTCACGCACGCACGCACGCAGAAGGCACCGACATGCACGCACTGTCACGCACGCTCGCACGCAACGACACGCACGCACCGTCACGCACGCTCGCACGCACCGTCACGCACGCACGCACGCAGAAGGCACCGACATGCACGCACTGTCACGCACGCTCGCACGCAACGACACGCACGCACCGTCATGCACGCACATCAACCCTATTGGGAAAATAGCGAGCCATGCCGATATTTTGCACTACTGCGTGAGCATGTACGTACACCGTACAATGTTGCCGTTCGGGGCGCAGAAAGCGGGGGCGTAGGCGAAACGCGTGCGTGCGCGCCTGCTTGCGCTTGCGTGATGCGTGCGTGCATGCTACGCTTGTGCTTGCCCAAAGACCATCGCCCAAAAGAATTCGTTCGCTTCCAACGACAGGACAGCCTACCACAACACGCACGACGGGTTTAACCTACCCGAAACGATTTCACTTTCAACGAACCGTTCAGGATGCTAACACCAGCTAGCACACGCATTCCAGCATCTAGGCACGGGCGAGATTTGAGCTAGTCAAAAGGTGCAGTCGCGGTGCCCTTACAAGATCGGAAGTGTCGAGGGGGGGGGGTAGGTATACAGAGAGAGAGAGAGAGAGAGAGAGAGAGAGAGAGAGAGAGGGGAATGGGAGACGCACGCACTGTAACTTTCATCGCAAGCTTCATGCCCATGAAATCCAGTGAAGATGCCGGTGGGGAAGAGGCGCTGCTGGCAGCAGAGGCACGCCGACTCCAAAACGTCCCGCTCGGCCAGCTGTCAAGCAAGCAGATGTCGGCGCAGCTTGTGGGCGGTCAGCGAGCGGCAAAACAACATAGAATGAGTTGCCACGCCAGTGTGGTGTGCGCACCTGAACGAAAACACGTTTGTATGACGTCTCTTTCACGTACTGGAAGGGGCTGTGGGTTTGTCGCTGAACCTGCGCATTTTCAAATCGCACTTGTTACTATAGGGGGGAGGGGAGGAGCACCCCAAGCCCATATCGTACAGCTTACCAAACCGCGAAATAATTTCAGATTAAAAAACCCAATAATTTCAGATCATACGTAGATGCGACGCAGCCCACCTTCACTGTGTCGTCGTTGGCCGCAGCCGCAGCCCTTGCCGTGGCCGAGCCACACGGACAGGGGCGTCCCGTCCCGTCACAGAGCAGTCCTTGAAGAGGGAATCCACGTAGCGCAGCAGCTCACCTGCAGACACACACGTTGAATCAAACACACGCCACAGCCAAACACACACTCAGGAAGTCAGCCCAAGAATTTCCAGACCAAATCCGAAACCCCCCGCCGCGCCGCCCCACCTCCAACCAAACTGAAATCGCCCTGTAATTCAAATTGCACACCGAAATCCCTACCAATCTTCTAACGCGCAGTGCGGCATGCTTGCTGCGAAATCCCCATGGCTCATTAGTCATTAGCGCACAGCAATATCCCCACCCCGTTTATTCAATGTCACCCGCGAAATTCCAACCATTAAGTACCAAGCAGTGGCTGATCAAGGTAAGGAATTTTATGTCGAAACATCAACTAAAACGCCCGTTTGGGAAACGCAAAAACAACCCGTGCACCATTGAAGGCGCTGCAATCTCCGCCCCCTTACGTTCTCTTGCAATTGCAAACCAGTTTTTGAAAGCGTACAAAAGATCATACGGATACCTGTCCAGGGAGGGGATATAAGGGGGGGGGGGTGTACGCTACCCTTTCCCGCCCGAAAGACTCATCGATTATCGGCATCAGAACCCAACCCCTCCCCCGAATTTCCTTTTTTTGAAGCTTCAAGAAAAGTGATATCGCAATAATGGCAAAATACTGGCAGATCATATTTTGAGCATTACAACAAGTCGACTTAGACGTGCACAAGATCTTCCGAAAAATGGCGATTCATCCCTCACACTCACCCCCACACTCACCTATTCTCATGTCATCATGCTATGATGCATGCATACGATACTGTAAAATCGGTATTAAGCGACGAGATCGGGGCACAGGGCCAGGCCAGGGGTCCTCTGAATGTGTGCGTGTCGTGTCGCGCAGTCAATCACTTGCTTTTGGCTAACACCAGGAAGAAAGACTATTTATTGAAATTTATTGAAAAATTGTTAAAATTATTGGAATTTATTTTAAAACGCAAATTCACTTGTGGTTGTGGGTCGCCACAAAAGGTGGATAAATTCAACGGAGACGCTTAAAACCGATTTTACAGTAAATAAAATTCTGACGTATACATCCATCCATCCTGACCTTGACTTGAACAATCCAGCCAAAAAGGTTCGACAGGAATGGCGCCGCAGCAGCTCTTCTTCTCGCCGACAGTACGACGACTCGACTCGGCAAGCAATTGGGGACACCCCCGCGTCGGCAACGCCACGTTTGCAATCAACAGCTCACACGGAGCAGCAATTCTACTTCAAAAACATTTTCAAAATATTCGCGCGAAACGCAAACTCAAACAATCATAACCAACCAAAAGGTAGTGGGGAGCAGGGAAGAGGCCGCAAAAGAAAGCGGAGGACGTACAGTAAACGCCGTCTCGGTAAGTCACGAGGGAAGCGTACGCGGTGCGCTCCCGCAACAAAAAAAGTTTTTTTTTTAATTAAAAAAAAAATCGACCAACTTTTTTTTTTTTTAAAAAGAAAATTTTTTTTTTAAAAAAGAAAAGTTAAAAAAAAATTCTCATCCCTAGTTGTGCCATGTGCCTTTTAAGCCCAATTTATAACCGTGGGACACGGACACGGACACGGACACGGCAAGGGACACGGACACGGACACGCAAATATCGGCAATTTTGAAAAGATGCAACAGATGCAACAGATGCAACGATGCAACGAATCACTGTTCCCGCCTCCAGTTAGGGGAAAAGCAAGTTCATTGTGCCATTGTGCCATTGTGCCATTGTGCCGAGAGAAACACACCATAATATTTTAAATGCGTCGACGCTCAGTGCTCAACTGTTAAATACTAAAACAACGCGTCACAAGCCTTCGTGACGAAGCCTAAGCCTAAGCGAAGCCTAAGTGGTGGAGTTGTTTGTGCAAGCCACTCGTTGGCCGCCTCCACCGCGCAGGTTCTTTACAATATTAGCTTGTCCACGCTTGACCTTGTTCGCCAAGAGATGGACGAAATCCCGACGAAGGGAGAATCCTTGGCGACGAACGTAGGGCCGAGATGTGTCCATGTTCAGCAGGCGCCGATCGACTTGGCGACCTTCGTACTGCCAGCGCCTGCGAGTCGCCATCACCACCATAGGAACACTCGCGCCAGACGACGGCGTGTTGTCATCGACTCCCATGTCCTCGCCGCTGCCCATCGTCGGAGGAGTCGTCTCGCCATCATCGCCACCGGAGCCGCCAGCAGAGGAAGGTGTCGCGTCGGGGAGAGCGCTCCTCGGGTCCTCACGCCGAGGACGCGTCTTGTCGGTCTCGACGCACAACTTCTTCGCAGCCGAGACCCCCGGGTCTTTATGCCGGAGGTCGGTGTCCTGATTCGACTTGGAAGGAGGGCGCTTCATCATGTCCACTTGGCTGGCCGGCTGCGCTTGAGCGGTTCGGAAGATCTTCTGAGCCGGTGGGTCCATGGGCTTGTCACCAGCGCTTGATCCGCCAACGCCGATGCCTTCGTGCTGGCCGCTCCAGCCACTCGCGTCTTCACCTTGCTCGCCGATGACGCTGCTCTTCGAAGTCGGTAGGCCGTCCAGCTGAGCCAGGAAAGCACTCTCTTCGTAGTCTTCCATCTTGTTTCCTGAGCTTGTTTAACGGTTTGAACGCTCTGCTGACGCTCCGCTGACACTCTAAGCCTAAGCGAAGCCTAAGCCTAAGCCTAAGCAAAGCCTAAGCCTAAACCTAAGAAAACCTAAGATTCAAAGTGATTCAAAGTGACAGCCACCTGGGGGACAGCCACTTTGAATATTAGGCTTTGCTTAGGCTTAGTCCAGACTTTGCTTAGGCTTAGGCTTAGGCTTCGCTTAGGCTTAGGCTTCGTCACGAAGGCTTGTGACGCGTTGTTTTAGTATTTAACAGTTGAGCACTGAGCGTCGACGCATTTAAAATATTATGGTGTGTTTCTCTCGGCACAATGGCACAATGGCACAATGGCACAATGAACTTGCTTTTCCCCTAACTGGAGGCGGGAACAGTGATTCGTTGCATCGTTGCATCTGTTGCATCTGTTGCATCTTTTCAAAATTGCCCAAATATCCGGCCCCGATTTATAACCATGGATCTTTTTGCAACAGATGCGGCTCAAAATTGAAGCATACAGTAAGAAAAAACACAACCACAAACGCTACGACAGCACAGTGCCTACACTAGTTTTTGAATTGTCAGAATTGTTTAAAATAACGGAAATCGTCATCGTTAAAGCCGATGAACGGATGAACGATGACGTTAAACGGAACAAAAACTGTTTACCTATATCCGTCCTTAACGCTGCGCGGGATTTGCGCAAGGCGCGCCATTTCAAATGTAGGAAGGGATACGGGTGTCCGGGGGACAAAAGATAAAAGTTAGCCAACTCGTGTCCGCGGACTGTCCGGAGGACAGGTCCATGGTTATAAATCGGGGTGTCCGTGTCCCTTGCCGTGTCCGTGTCCGTGTCCGTGTCCGTGTCCCACGGTTATAAATCGGGCTTTATGGGCAAAAATATAGTGGTAGGTACATTTATATCGTGTATACACACTACTACTAACCAATAATAGTACGTTTCAGCAACTATTAGCGGTAAATCAATCATTAAATGCGGCAAAAGTGATCAAAATCACCGAAAAATCGGCAATTTTGACAGCGAAACTAGCATTACCATTCAAAATTTTTAGGTTGAAATAATAGAAGCCCCCCTCCTCCAATAGTGCCCCGGGTAAGGAGAGGTTGAAAAAATAGTGCCCCGGGGGCACTATTGGAGGATTTACGGTATCTACTTACAAATGCGCCGCGCGCACGGGTATGTATGTATGTATGTATGTGTGTATGCCTCGAGTAAACTCGCGAACCGCTTGACGTACGTGGACGCGCGATGGCTCGATCGAATGCGCGCGACCCCGAGATGGTCATGGGCAAGGTCGATTTTTGATATGCAAATTTATACCGTAGTTATGGCGCATTTTCAAATGTTGCGGCACACATTAACACTACCAAACGAATTGCACATGGATGAATTGCATATCAAATGACTCGCCTCGACGTCACGAGTCATTTGCTCCGCTGCGACGTGCGACGACGATGCGTCACGACACGAGACAATGCTATGCAAATGAAAATTATGAAAATTATGCCAATTCACAATTTCGCAATTTCACCCACATGGGTGATGTTGCGTGATCAGTTGACACCTTTTGGCAGCAGGTCACTGCTAAAAGCGGCAACGCTCAACTAGTGTCTATACTCTGCTAAAAGAAAACTGAGAAGAAAGAAGAACTTGGCGATTCCTGCGATGTGGCGCGGCCCTGCTGGCAGAGGCCGGGTATTCCGCTCCCGCGGCCAGTTGGCCAGTCGGCAGCCGAGTAGAGGCGGTTTTTACCCCTCCTCGCTTGCTGACGGCCGGCTGTGCGGCGGAAGCGCGGATGACCCGCGCCGCCTCCTCCAGTCCGGCGGCTGCCGACAGCAGCACCAGCAGCGAGCGCAGACGACGGCGCAGGCCGGCCACGACGTCGGAGAAGGAGCTCTGGGTCAGCTGTCCACTGAGACGGCCGCGAGCTTGCTGAGTCAGCTACCGCAGCTGGCCGGCAGCTCGCAGGCCACGCAGGGCCTGACTGAGAGCTTCGTACCCGAGTCTGTGTCCCAGCCGAGCAGCTGCGCCGCCGTCGTCGGCGGATCGACGAGCGCGAGCGGCAACACATCCTTCGAGCATCGCGAGGAGCCGAAGAGACTGGACGGTGAGCTGCCCCCTTCCCTTTCGCGTTCTGCGGTCGCAGGCAGAGATGAGGGCGGCAGGCGGGGCTCTCGAAGGCCGTGCCGACTTGTGGGAGGGGCTCCGATACTGACGGTGCCGGCTACGGAGGAGGCGAAGGTGGCGCAGGGCCGCTTCGGCGCGTCTCGCCTGCTTTTGTCCGTTCCGCTGCCGGCCCAGTTGGCGTGCCCCTTCTGCGGTCGAGCTTGCGGCTCCCGAGTGAGTGCCGCGGCCCTCATCCGCCACATTGCGGCAGAACACGAGCTCGAAGTGGCGCCCCTGTACCAGTGCCGCTTTTGCCCGTTCACCACCGACCTGAAACGCGCCCTCCACATCATCAACCGGCACTGTGCTAAGGAGCACAGTGGTTGTGTCTATGAAAAGCCTGAAGGGTCGTTTAAGTGTACTCGGCAGGATTGCGGCTGTAGTTTCGATACGCGCCGCGACCTTGCCAGTCACACCCGCACGCACAACAAGGAAGCCTTGTCAACCGCCCCCTCCGTTCGAAATCTAGCCCGATCCATTGCGCCGCCGACGACCGGCAGAAAGAGCAAAAAGCTGGAGGCGCAGTTCCCTTCTGGGAGCGCGCCACCGGCCGATGCGCCATCTGCAACCCCGTCGTCGAGTGGCGCTCTGGTGGGGACAGAGGACGACGTGGGGGCGGCAGACAAAGGCCGGCTGCATCCAGCTAGGCACTCTGCAACTGGCGAGACTCCTGGCGCCGTGGGAGCCGGGGAGAGCGAGGCACGCGTGGCCGCCAGTGGTTCCTCATTCGGCTCCGCGCTGGAGAGAAACGCACAGACGGACGCCGCCGCCCCGCCCCCCGCCACAGGCCGCGCCGCGAAGGAGGCATCGTTCAGCAAGCAAAACGGGACAAGCTGGGATGCGCTAGTTGTGAGCATGCTGAAAAACAACGAACCTGAGGCCAAAATGGACATTGACCACGACGTTAGGCAGTTTACTATGGATTTTTCACGGTTCGAGCTAGTTGGAACTGATGACAGCTTCGTCCCAGTCTCTGACGGACTCAGCGCCGACTTAGCCGAACTGCAACCCCTCAAAGAGCCCAAAGGCTGGCTCAATGACGCCATCATCTATGAATACCTCACTACTAAGGTCTTTGGTCAATACGCAGCCAAGAAGGTGGTGGTGGTGGACCCGATCGTCTGGCAGCGCGCTCAGTGCTTCCCAACAGATTGGAACTCGCCCAGTCGTGCGAGACTGTTGACGACGCCAGCGTACCTGCCGGACTTCGACTGGGCTATCATTCCTGTGAACCTCAAAAACAGACACTGGACTTTGGCGGCAGTGGAACGGGACGACAGCACCATGTGGTACCTTGACTCCTTGCACGGCAACGTGCCCATGGAGATGAGGGAACCGCTGCTGCACCTGGGACGCTTGCTGACTGGCAGATGTCTAGAGATTCGCTACCCACCCTCAGAGCTGCTAGTTCGCCAAAGAGACAACTTCAACTGCGGAGTTCACACGTGCATTTTGGCTGAGCGTCTGGTCAAGGGTGGCGATCTGCTGTACGACGCTGAACCCACCGCTGCCAGCTGGAGGGAACACGCGTACCAGATGCTGTCCAGAGGCCTAACCCAACCGTCTGATCGACCAAGTTTGGCTAGGCCGGCGAACGGTGACGTTGCTGCCAGGGCGGCACCATCAGTGGCCTCCCCTGCAGGAACGCAACCGAACGAGGCCACTGCTGTTCAAACGGTCGTTCTCACCCAGGAGGAGCGACCATCCGAGGAGCTTTCGCTGGATAGTACTGCTGCTGGGAGAGAGGCTCAGACGGACAGGTCAGCCGAAAAGCAGGTGGAACAAACAACTATGGAAACCGCTTCGTCGGGGAAAAATGCAGGGCGGTTCTCAGTTGTGGACTGGCTTGATGGTGAACTCGAAGGATGGCAGTTGGCCGGCGCAGACTGGTCCCACTTTGAGGAAATCTGTCTGCAGCTGAGCTCCATCTTCAGTTGCCTGGCCCAGGGAAAAGTCGCTGACGCCTGCGCGACAGCGTCGTCATCTCAGCGCCCACGAACTGGAAACCGCAATGCTGACCTTCCTACCACGAGCTGCCCACCTGCTACTCTGGATAAGGCGACGCAGACGGGCCCTAACCGACAGGGCAAGGGCCGCCCCAAGCAGCGCCAGCCCCAGGGTACAGCAGGTCGGCAGGGCCAATTTGACAGGAAAGCGGCAAGCAGAATACAGCGACTTTACAATCGCAACCGAGCGGCGGCGATGCGTGTGGTGCTCAAGAAGGAGAAGGGGCAGTGCCAGCTGGGGGCTGAACAGTTGGAGCAGTACTTCCGCTCTCAGTTCGCTGCAAAGGCAGTGAACAGGGAAGCGCTAGACGGAGTAGCACCGGCTATCGAACCAGTCGCCGTGCCAGACGACTTCATGAAGGAGTTTGGCGCTGACGAGGTGGCAGCCGTAGTGCGCTCCATGCCCAACACAGCTCCAGGGCGCGACCGTCTCCAGTACCGAGACCTCAGACTCGCAGATCCGACGTTCGCTTGCCTCACAACAGTCTTCAACATCTGCATAAAGTTCCGTAGAGTGCCGCAGCATTGGAAGGAGTCTGAAACAATTTTGATCTACAAAAAGGGCGACTCGGAGGACCCGAGCAACTACAGGCCGATCAGCATCATGCTCACCACCTACAAGGTGTACGCAGCGCTGTGGGCCCGCAGGTTGGGCAGCCTCGAGGGCCTATTGAGCGAGGAGCAGAAGGGCTTTACGCAGAGCGAGGGGTGCGTGGAGCACGTGTTCCTGCTGAGCAGCATCCTCTCGGAGGCTCGCTCACGCAAGAGGCCACTCGGCGTCGCCTGGCTCGACCTGGCCAACGCCTTTGGCTCCGTGCCCCACAGCGTCATCTTCCTCATGCTGGAGAAGCTCGGCCTGCCTCCTCCGCTGATCGATATTGTTCGGGACATCTACACCAATGCCAGCACCGTCATCAAAGGCTCCAAAGGTGTTGTCACCAACCCGATTCAAATTAAAGCTGGCGTCAAGCAAGGGGATCCCCTGAGTCCATTGCTGTTCAACGCCGCTCTAGAATTCCTGATTCGAGCGTACAAGCAGCGTTTCGAGGGCCAGGGCTACCCGTGCTATGGCGAGCGGACGAACATCCTGGCGTACGCAGACGACATTGCGCTCGTCGCTGCTTCCGCTGTAGAATTGCAGAGTATGTTGGACTTTGCTGGTGAGATCGCCTCGAAAATGTGCCTCACTTTTAAACCCAAAAAATGCGCATCACTACTGTTAACGTCGTCGAAACAAAGGGTCAACAGCACGCGCAAGTTTTGCGTGCAGCAAGGAGAATTGCCGAGCTTAGACTGGGGCAGCGGGTACCAGTATCTGGGAACTCAGCTGGGTGTTGGTGTCGAGGGGACGCTCACTGACAGTCTGAGGACCGGACTACTGGACCTGCAGAGCATCTACGAGTCTTTGCTTGCGCCATGGCAGAAGCTGGACGCGATCCGCACCTTCATTCTGCCCAGGTTCTCCTACGCAGTGCGCAACGACTTTCCGTGCAAACAAGACTTGAAGGAGTTTGACAGGGTAGTCACGTTGCTGACAAAAAAGATTTGCCACCTACCCCAAAGCGCGTCGAACCACTACATCTGTGGCTCTAGAAGCGGGGGCGGGTTGGGAATTCTTCCCGTCTGCGACGAGATGGACCTGCAGACCATAGGGCACGTCTTTAAATTCATGACGTCAACGGACAAAAGGGTACGCGGCTTCTTCTGGAGAATGTTGCGCGAGACGGTCTCCAAGTGGACGCAGCGGGAGCCAGACCAGGCTGGCCTGGAACGGTTCCTGAACGGCGACACCGACACGGAACCTCATCCCAACAATCCCAAGAACGGAGTAGTCGGGAACCTCTTTGTCAAGCTGCGTCAGTCGGTTAGGTCACTTCGCAAACGGTTCAATGAGCTCCGATTCCAAGTTAGCTCTGAGAATGGTGGCGTCGCCTCGCTTGTAGTCCAGCGTGGCGCCAGTTCAAACGCTCTGGGAATAACTGGCGCCAACCGCAAGTTGGTCTACAGCACGCTTCGCACCCACCTCCAACAGTGGCACTTGGACACGCTGACGAGTGACTACGTGAGCCAGGGAAGAGTCATGTCGTGCGTGGGCAGGGACCGCGTCTCGTCCCAGTTCAACGTCGACGGCAGACACATCTCCTTCGCGAGTTACCGCTTCGTGCACCGCGCTCGACTGAACCTGTTGCGTCTCAACGCCAGCGTCATTGACCGCAGTAACAACCGACCGAACGAATGCAGGCGGTGCTGTGGCCCGAGCGAGACAGCAGCACACGTGCTGAGTTCTTGCCCGGCCCACCTCCACAATGGCATCCAACGCCGCCACGACGCGATCCTCAGCCGCCTGGCGCGCGCCGTCAGAGGTGGCGAGGGCCGCAAATCGTGGGTGAGCTTGGCCATCAACAGGGGCAACCGCATCGCCGGCAATCGGGTGCGTCCGGACCTGGTCATGACAAACGAAAAGAAAAAGACCGTGGTCATCGCTGACGTCACGTGTCCCTACGAGTACGACGCCAACACGCTCGATCGCGCCCGGCAGCGAAAGCTGGCCAAGTACAAGCCCGAGGCTGACGCCTACGAGCGGCAGGGCTACAGCGTGCACCTGGGCGCGATCGTCGTGGGGGCCGTGGGCAGCTGGGATCCAAAGAACAACGCCTCGTTGCGTGCCCTTGGCATCCCAGAGCGCTACGCGGCCACCATGCGGCGCTACATCGTCGCGGACACGATCGACTACTCGCGCCGGATCTACTGGTCCCACATTGTCGGCGACAAGTATGGCCACTACTAATGACCACTCTCTCTCTCTCTCTCTCTTTCTTTCTTTCTCTTGGTGCTAACCTGGTCGCAGGAAGACAGCATTTTCTTTGTTCCAACTGTGCACTGAATCATACTCTCAGAGCTCCACTGAGCGAAGAGCGGGTATGACGCAGTGACAACAGTAGGTACGCTGAATCTGCTTACAGAAAATGGGACGCGGACGACGCGGCAAGGCGAAGAGCTCGAGGCCGCAGTGCTGTGCGCCGACGGCTTGTCCGATGGAGTCAGCTGGGCCCGATTCCTCATAGCTCCTCCAATTGCTCGACGCCGTCCTCAACCCCACGAATGGCAAGACAATCGCCAAATCGTCTTGAGCAGCTGCGAACAGACGATCGAATGGCCGAACACGACGAGCACGGTGCTGACAGTCGGCGCCGTCTCCACTCGGCAATGGTGGAAACGGCAGCAGCCCACGTCAGTCACCTGATCGACGGCCGTCCGCGCCGAGGCGAAGGACGGCGGCGGTGGGCCCGTCTAGGCCCGAGCACGGAGCCATCCAACGGGAGGCTGCGGAGTCTGCCGACTTACACAGCCCAACTCCCGAGGTGGCCAGTGCCCGCCTGATCAGCCTGCACGACCACAGGTTTCGCGCGGTCTGACGGCGCCACGGCTGCGACGGCGACCGATGCCGCCGCCGCGACGCCTTCAAAATCGACGCCTACGCTCTGCTCAAGCCGGTCGGCGACCACGGCGTGCACACTGCCCCTCCCTCCGGCCGTGGGGCCTCTGGCGCACGATGGAGCGACGCCGCGGGCCCGCGAATTCGGCCATCCGGTTCGGTGAGGAGGCGAGGCGCGTCTCTACCGATGGCAAGGTGGGGGCGGCGCTGGCGCCGCCGCTGACGACGCCAATCCGAGGGCCACAGCTGGCTGCAGCACCGAAGACGCGCAGGGCCACGACACGTCTGGAAGGGAGCAGTGAACATCGCCTATTACTTGCCGGTGGACGACGAGTCTCCATGCGACCCGTGACTTTGCATCACTTGATCTTGTGTTAAGGATATCTCGTTGCCTGTTTTCGCTTTACGTTGGATATCGATCGCTTCTGGTCTTGTGACCTAGCCGCAGTACCGTGTGTCGTGCCCGCTTTTGTCTACCAGCGCGCGACTCGCTGTTGGCCCAATAAAATTAACTCAACTAGCTGGGCCAAGTGCCTCCCTTCGGGGAGTGGGTGAAAGCCCCAACTGCTTTTTGAAAAAATATTACTGTAGTTGTGAAGAATTTTCCCTTCCTTATTTTGGAAATGGAAAAAAAACACTCCTCTTTTTTATTTGTTTTATAACTTGTCTCGTGGCGACACGCGGCGCGTTTTTTGTGCGGCGCGCCGCCGGGAGCGCGCGCGGGGGGGGCGCGCGGCCCGCCGCGCTCCCCTCCACATATATAAAAATTTTATATATATATATAGTGTGAACATTGTATCTGCGTATTGGAAAATGGAAAATAGCGCGCATGATAATTGCATATCAAAACTCCGAGCGTCACGAGCACTATGTGCAACGCACGCAGCAAGCACGCACGCACGCGCGCGCGCATGCGCGCATCATCATGACGATATATATATATATATATATATATATATATTATATATAATATATATGTATATAGATATACATATCTACATATATATGGATATATGGATATATATACATGCATGCACGCACGCACAGGCTTATGTCAAAACATACGTACACGCACACACGCACGCTCGCACGCACGCACGCACGCACGCACGGTCGCACGCACGCACGCACGCACATACGCTCGCACAGAGGAGCACAAAATTTGGGCCAACCGCACGCACGCACGCACGCACGCACATACGCTCGCACAGAGGGGCACAGAATTTGGGCCAATTTCTGTCAACAGGGTGAACGCCCATCACGATCAACATAGCAGCAGTGAATTTGGCGCCACCAACTGTCAACGGGATGAACGCCCATCACGATCAACAGAGCAGCAGTGAATTTGGCGCCACCAACTGTCAACGGGGTGAACGCCCATCACGATCAACAGAGCAGCAGCGAATTTGGCGCCACCAACTGTCAACGGGGTGAACGCCCATCACGATCTACAGAGCAGCAGTGAATTTGGGGCCAGCAACTGTCAAGGGGGTGAACGCGCATCACGATCAAGAGAGTAGCAGTGAATTTGGCGCCACCAACTGTCAACGGGGTGAACGCCCATCACGATCTACAGAGCAGCAGTGAATTTGGCGCCACCAACTGTCAACGGGGTGAACGCCCATCACGATCAACAGAGCAGCAGTGAATTTGGCGCCACCAACTGTCAACGGGGTGAACGCCCATCACGATCAACAGAGCAGCAGCGAATTTGGCGCCACCAACTGTCAACGGGGTGAACGCCCATCACGATCTACAGAGCAGCAGTGAATTTGGGGCCAGCAACTGTCAAGGGAGTGAACGCGCATCACGATCAAGAGAGTAGCAGCGAATTTGGCGCCACCAACTGTCAACGGGGTGAACGCCCATCACGATCTACAGAGCAGCAGTGAATTTGGCGCCACCAACTGTCAACGGGGTGAACGCCCATCACGATCAACAGAGCAGCAGTGAATTTGGCGCCACCAACTGTCAACAGGGTGAACGCCCATCACGATCAACAGAGCAGCAGCGAATTTGGCGCCACCAACTGTCAACGGGGTGAACGCCCATCACGATCTACAGAGCAGCAGTGAATTTGGCGCCACCAACTGTCAACGGGGTGAACGCCCATCACGATCTACAGAGCAGCAGCGAATTTGGTGCCACCAACTGTCAACGGGGTGAACGCCCATCACGATCTACAGAGCAGCAGTGAATTTGGCGCCACCAACTGTCAACGGGGTGAACACCCATCACGATCAACAGAGCAGCAGTGAATTTGGCGCCACCAACTGTCAACTGGGTGAACGGCCATCACGATCAACAGAGCAGCAGCGAATTTGGCGCCACCAACTGTCAACGGGGTGAACGCCCATCACGATCTACAGAGCAGCAGTGAATTTGGCGCCACCAACTGTCAACGGGGTGAACGCCCATCACGATCAACAGAGCAGCAGTGAATTTGGCGCCACCAACTGTCAACGGGGTGAATGCCCATCACGATCAACAGAGCAGCAGCGAATTTGGCGCCACCAACTGTCAACGGGGTGAACGCCCATCACGATCTACAGAGCAGCAGTGAATTTGGGGCCAGCAACTGTCAACGGGGTGAACGCCCATCACGATCAACAGAGCAGCAGCGAATTTGGCGCCACCAACTGTCAACGGGGTGAACGCCCATCACGATCTACAGAGCAGCAGTGAATTTGGCGCCAGCAACTGTCAACGGGGTGAACGCCCATCACGATCAACAGAGCAGCAGCGAATTTGGCGCCACCAACTGTCAACTGGGTGAACGGCCATCACGATCAACAGAGCAGCAGCGAATTTGGCGCCACCAACTGTCAACGGGGTGAACGCCCATCACGATCTACAGAGCAGCAGTGAATTTGGCGCCACCAACTGTCAATGGGGTGAACGCCCATCACGATCAACAGAGCAGCAGTGAATTTGGCGCCACCAACTGTCAACGGGGTGAATGCCCATCACGATCAACAGAGCAGCAGCGAATTTGGCGCCACCAACTGTCAACGGGGTGAACGCCCATCACGATCTACAGAGCAGCAGTGAATTTGGGGCCAGCAACTGTCAACGGGGTGAACGCCCATCACGATCAACAGAGCAGCAGCGAATTTGGCGCCACCAACTGTCAACGGGGTGAACGCCCATCACGATCTACAGAGCAGCAGTGAATTTGGTGCCAGCAACTGTCAACGGGGTGAACGCCCATCACGATCAACAGAGCAGCAGCGAATTTGGCGCCACCAACTGTCAATGGGGTGAACGCCCATCACGATCTACAGAGCAGCAGTGAATTTGGGGCCAGCAACTGTCAAGGGGGTGAACGTGCATCACGATCAAGAGAGTAGCAGCGAATTTGGCGCCACCAACTGTCAACGGGGTGAACGCCCATCACGATCTACAGAGCAGCAGTGAATTTGGGGCCACCAACTGTCAACGGGGTGAACGCCCATCACGATCAACAGAGCAGCAGCGAATTTGGCGCCACCAACTGTCAACGGGGTGACCGCCCATCACGATCTACAGAGCAGCAGTGAATTTGGCGCCACCAACTGTCAACGGGGTGAACGCCCATCACGATCAACAGAGCAGCAGTGAATTTGGCGCCACCAACTGTCAACGGGGTGAACGCCCATCACGATCTACAGAGCAGCAGTGAATTTGGGGCCAGCAACTGTCAAGGGGGTGAACGCGCATCACGATCAAGAGAGTAGCAGCGAATTTGGCGCCACCAACTGTCAACGGGGTGAACGCCCATCACGATCTACAGAGCAGCAGTGAATTTGGCGCCACCAACTGTCAACGGGGTGAACGCCCATCACGATCAACAGAGCAGCAGTGAATTTGGCGCCACCAACTGTCAATGGGGTGAACGCCCATCACGATCAACAGAGCAGCAGCGAATTTGGCGCCACCAACTGTCAACGGGGTGAACGCCCATCACGATCTACAGAGCAGCAGTGAATTTGGCGCCACCAACTGTCAACGGGGTGAACGCCCATCACGATCAACAGAGCAGCAGTGAATTTGGCGACACCAACTGTCAACGGGGTGAACGCCCATCACGATCAACAGAGCAGCAGCGAATTTGGCGCCACCAACTGTCAACAGGGTGAACGCCCATCACGATCTACAGAGCAGCAGTGAATTTGGGGCCAGCAACTGTTAAGGGGGTGAACGCGCATCACGATCAAGAGAGTAGCAGCGAATTTGGCGCCACCAACTGTCAACGGGGTGACCGCCCATCACGATCAACAGAGCAGCAGCGAATTTGGCGCCACCAACTGTCAACGGGGTGAACGCCCATCACGATCTACAGAGCAGCAGTGAATTTGGCGCCACCAACTGTCAACGGGGTGAACGCCCATCACGATTGGTAAGACGTAGGCACTGGTGTTTCAGAGGGCAAAATTGTTGACACGGATTTGATAGACGTGCCAAGCCCGTTCCCCCCTATTGGATGCGGCATTTCAGAGTGGTAATTGCTTAAACTGGGTGGAGCCCACGCCAAAAAAAAACGACGCCTTTTCGAAACATTTTTGGGCGTTTCCCCTTAACGCGCAGAGTAATACAGCAACGCGCTGTGGCATGTCAGATCGCCCAATGGAATGCGCTTCTCTTGCGCCATAACGCGCCGAGATGGGTTGGGCGATCAAAAGTTATAGGCGATCGAAAGTGCCGTCTTCTCCCGCGCGCAAGTGCTCGCATGTCTCAGGTTGTACACTAACACGTACACCCTGATTTAGTGCATAAAATGTCATTTAGTTTAAGTAATTAATAGGTGTAGCTGCCTACATACTACATAACACATAAACGTTACTCCTGCTTGACTTGTGACCCTGTATAGCGCGAATGATATGCGTAGTCGCCCTGGAGGCTTTGGGAAACACTGACGTATTATTTGGTGAGCCCTCTCGCGCAGCCGACGTTCGACCATATCCGGCCACGGTAACCGAACCCACCAGCTACCCGCCGACGTTCTGTAGAACCAGAACACGTGGAAAAAGAGCATGTCAATCTATTCAAACATGATTCTTGTTGTGGTCGAGAAAGTGAGAAATTCTGGAGGTTGTGCAGTCCCCCCCCCCCTCCCACCCAGTTACGAATGTCTATTTCTGTTGTGTTGGCCTGTCGTGTCTGCGATTACGGTGGTTTCTCCTGCACACTGAGTTCCCGACTGAGCCAACAAACGAGAACAAATCGAGTCGAGTCGAGGAACGGAGTCGAGTGCCCGCCTTCGACAGATGGACCAGGCGACGATGGGGCGCGCCGCGCTCACAATAGTGAGTCCAGAGCAATGGCGCCTTCGGCGTGGAGAGACTCAGCAGCAGAGTCCTTTGTACGCGGCCCATTCCCATTTACGACGAGAGGACGCCAAGACCACAATTGACGCGCCAGAGGTCGGCCTCTTCCACAGGTCCGAGCCGACCCGAGCCTTTGGTCATAACAACGCTCCCTAATGCCCGCGCGCCGTTGGGTCACGACAGCCCGACGCCCCACCCCATCCCCCTCCTCCTCCTCCTCTTCTTGTCTTCGAGCGATCGGAGAGAAGCGCGCACTGCCGGGGGCTGGCCGAAGTCCGGGCGAGTGAAGTGTCGTGGGGAAGAGACTGGAGGCGAGATGGTGGAGAAGGAGTAACGGCGGGGCGGGCGCTGCCGACGCACGTGGATGCGATCGTGCTCGAGGTGATGGCCTCGGACGCGGACAGCAACGAGGACGTCGAGACGCCCTACATCCCCTACCAGCTGCGTCCGCCAGCGGCACCTAGGCAGGCACACCCCCCCCCCCCCGATCCTGCGTACGCACACCGCGGCGTTGTTCCCTTTTCTTAACCGGTTAGGCGCACGGGCGCAGGATGGGCAGACGCGCGCGCGCTCGATTCTCGACCCGATGATTCAGCGATGCTTTCGCCCGTTGTGCTCGTCCACAGTCGTCGGTGACGTATTTCTCTCGCCACGTGTCGAACGGGCAGGCACGCACGCACGCACGCACGACGTTCGCTCCCGAGGCAGTTGACGATGCGCGAATTTGCAGGACTCATAGGTCCATTGCACGCTGAGCACGGAGTACGGACCACCATTTGGTTGGTACCGTCATGTTCAAACTAGCCACAGTACGACGACGTGCAACAGTAAGCGGGCATATTATTGTCGTGCAGCGAATTTGGCGTACACGTCCATGTAAAATG
Organism: Paralinhomoeus sp. GSCO2_6; assembly: GCA_030248085.1. NCBI lineage: Eukaryota > Metazoa > Nematoda > Chromadorea > Monhysterida > Linhomoeidae > Paralinhomoeus > Paralinhomoeus sp. GSCO2_6. Next base: position 159,916 of record JASAMY010000049.1, read on the forward strand.
CAGCTTGCAACATCCATCTAATTTTGAATTTCGGTATATCTAACGACGACGCGTGGCGCATCAATCTAACCATTAAACTCACTCAATGTTCTGTTCCATCATTGCGCAAATGCTGACGGTACAAGTCGTGCAGTTAGTACAGATA